>CAKNWW010309504.1:0-20786 GCA_932074435.1 Andricus kollari | reverse complement strand
TTATTTTATGAGCAGTCTGGCTGTTATAAGAACGCTAGACTCACTATCAGGGATATGCAAGGTATCCTTTCTGGATGGTCAATACGAGCATTTTGTTTTGACTCATTTCGACCATCCGCGGAAGAGCAAATTACCCATCGCGGAGGGCCAACCTGATTAGTTACCGTTGGCGTGTTTATTCAAAATGATCGAATGTGTAAGTCAAATGTTCATATGAAATAATAAATGTAAAGTGCATAAGAATATTAGGAATAATAGTACATTCATATTTATGATAAAAAGATATTCCTGTCTTTAAAATTCAAATCGATCATTTATTTTTAAGGAGAAAATCTAATAAATAATTAAATTTCACTATAAGACTTCCTTGTGAGCAAAGGATTATTTTTATTAACCTTACTATTATTATTTGCTAAGCACTATGGCGTATCGAAAAAAAAGTTGTTTGCGCGAAGTTCTATTAGCAATGAAAACTTTCTTTTGAGAGTCAAAAACACTCCCCTAAAGTTTCATAAAAAAAAATCCTTCTTTATCCCCATCGTAGACATAGCTAACAATCACAAAAAACAAAGCACTTCTTCAAATTCGAACAGCAAAAAATTTTTTTTTGATATTCAAATTCTGAATAAAAATAGTTCTAAGCAAGTCTATTTATACCTGTATAGCGATAATTCCATGAAAGTCCATAAAAGTCCATAAAGTCCATAAAAGTCGACTTTTTCGCTATTGTCTTAGAGTTACGGCAATTTTTTCGACTATATATGCAGAGTGTCGATATTAAAATCATTTTTATTGATTTTGGATTACAAGAAAATATCTAAAGGTGATATATTGCTTTTTATTTCACAACGAAATTAATTTTCGGTGTCTAAATAAGGTAAAAATGTTTTCCAGTGTACTTAATTTTGTACGAATTATTTTTTTCTATGTTGGTACAAATCTACTTGCTTCGAACTATTTTTTCTGATAATTTATGTACCGAAAATTAAGTTTATTGTCAAATAAAGAGCAATATATAACTTTTAAATATTTTCTTGTAATTTAAAGTCAATACAAATTATTTTATTGTCAACATTCCTCATACATTAGTGTTGCAATATATTGCAAATACATTCTTATCGACGTATATCACACATTATATGGTCGAATAGTCCAGAAATTTACCGTAACTCTAAGAAAATAGCGAAAAGTCGACTTTTTCCATTTTTTGAAACTTCAAAGTCAATTAGGGAGGGTGAAAAATATTTTAATGGAATTATCGCTATACAGGTATAAATAGACTTGCTTAGAACTATTTTTACTCATAATTTAAATCTAAAAAAAAAAATGTTTTGCTGTTCAAATGACAGGAGACAGAGGGCATTTTTTATAAAACTTTAGGGGAGTGTGTTTTTGACTCCACTGTTAAAAATCGTATTAAATTTAAAATACCAATGTGTATTAAAATTAATATCTCAAGCATATGAAATCGCTATTTAGATACGTGTTTATTAAATTTCATATACATTCATGATAATCGCTCAGATAATTCCATTTTAAACAAAATCAAAATAAAATTAGCAGTGATTTTCGATTCTTAATAATAAAACATGATACCTTCTTACAATTATTCAGAAATAAAAGCGGATTTTATGTCGAAAAGCTCAATTACGTAAATAAATGACAGACCTAACCTACAATCAACTGTACTCACATTAAATTTCTACCATTCAGGGCAAATTTTTGAAAGAGTTCCACATGTACGTTGCACTTTAATCATAAAAAGCAATTCAATCGACGAATTCTAGATTATTACTTTAATTGCAAATATTTGATAAGATTTAAAGAAATAATAGCACTATGAGTTTTCAAGCATGCTGCTATAGAGACATGTATATTAAATTTAATATAAAGTGTACAGCTATTCATATTTTAATGTATATTAAATTTCAATTACCATGTATGCAAATGACTTCATATACATTTGTATTAAATTTAATACAGATTTTTCTAACAGTGTCCCAAAAGAAAGTTTTCATTGCTATTAGAACTTCGCGCAAACAACTTTTTCTTTTTAGATACGCCCTACTGTACACAATTGCTTTTCACATTTAATCATTTCAAATAAGCGCGCCAACCTTAACCAATCCGGTTGTCGACGCGATGCATGCAATGAGAGTTGGGATTGGAAGCACCGTGGTTTAGTTTCTAGAGCATTTTCGGAGGAAGTGGATGTCATTGAGCCGTTCAGCGTCACATTTGCTGTTTATTAAATTTAAACAGTATTTTCATCATTTTAAACTGCTCTTCGATATTTGGAACATTCGTGGAGAGTGAAGTGCATAAGAATTTTCAACGTCAAATTTGATGCTTCCAAGGGATTTAAGATAAAGGCGTAACTAAGCGTTCAGCTACCAATTTGTTTTCATCGTGTCGTTTTAAACTGAAAACGTGCAAACAATTTCAGCTTTCATTGATGATGCAGAAAGTATCGAGATGTGGGATACTGGTTTCTGAATGCACTTCAATGTTTGAAATCTTGCAATTCAGTGTGACACCGTGCCGTGTCCTTGGTCTCTCGTGCTCCAAAAAAGATATTCTCAATGTGCACTGTTTTTGCATATCTAATTATGTCTCATACACCTCACTCTCCACAAAGAATAAAATATGCGTTCAGAATTCATGTATTTCATATAAATTTTCAGGTTTTATAGGTTCCACTTAATTTTATAATTTCCAGTCTCTTATAAGAGAGAGACTGGAATAAGTAGGAAAAGGACAACAAATATAGAAAAAAATAGGATAATCTAATCGACCCCCCAAGGTGACCAGGTCACCTGTCCGATGAGATCAAGTGGACTATTTGATATGACCAAAACGACACTCTATGATGAGCGATTCGACCCTTTATAATAATCAATTTCGTGCTCTGTGATCATCGGTTCGGCTCTTTATGACGCTTGAGTCGACCGTTCGAGATCACCATGTCGAAACTCTGAGATGATCGATTTGAACCTCTTATTTCAACCTTCCGGAGATAGTCGCTTTAGACATCTTCAAGGGCTGTCCTATAGTTGACCCTGCAATATGGCCTGTCTGCGCATCTAGATGGCCCAACGGACCTTCCATTTTTCTCCGTGTAGGCGCATAAACGAGGGTAAGAAGGTTAACGGTAGAGCAGCGTCTATTATCAGAAGTAAAAATATATAAAAAAAGCTAAAATGGCAATCCATAATTCTATATTTACATCGACATGGGCTTGTCAAGAAAAGGATAAAAGTAAAATGATCGCAATTGACATGAATTTCCTACGCAAAATTTGCGGGAAAACACTGATGGACAAAGTGAGAAACGAAATAATCCCCAAAGAATGTGGTGCAGAAGAGACAGTAGTTGATATATGGGAAAGAAATAAGTTAAGATGGTTCGCACATGATGAAAGAATGAAAGATGAACGACTGACCAAATAAGTGTATAAAGGCTAAGCAGCTCCCTGGCAGTTAAAGCTAAAAATGGGCATACATTTTACTTCCCTGCGCGTTAGTACTTAAACTGCCCGAGCGTAGCCCTGATTACTTATAGGGCCGACTTTCTTGAAAGTACATGGCAAAATTGTCAACATTCGAAGTTTTTTTTATATTTTCTGGTAGTTTATTAGTCTTTTTTTCGTTTTTCTTTTGCTGAAAATGATCAGTGATATATAATTAATTGAAAAAACCTTAAACATGGTAAAGTATTTAGCAGTGAACTGTCATTCTGGTTTATGTGCCAAAAGACAAAGTGTCAATCAAAAAATGGCAAAAAGCTTTTTTTTTATTATGTACTTTGAAATAAGAATTCCGCCAGAGTTTAAACCCCACACGGCATGAAATGTTGCAGTGAAAATTTTAAAGAAATATTACAATAAAACATTTTGATAAAGTTGCTCACAGGTTTCAAAGACATTTTAAAATTATTTCTATGAAATGCTTCCTGAATTAAATCTAAAAATTTGCAGAAATGTTTCACTAAAATATTGTTTGTCATGTTTGAAAATAATTTAAAGAAACTTTGCAGAAATATTGCAGAAACATTGCACTAAAATGTTACTTGCCTTGTTCGAAAATATTGTCAAGAAACATTGTAAAAAAATATGCCCGCTGCACGGGCACATTCTCATTGCGCGCTACGCGAGCGGCTCGCTTCGCTCGCAAGTTTGAGCGCGCCCACGGCGCGCGACTTTTGGTTCTCGCGCTTCGCGCTCGAGAATATAATCATCTCGCGCTTCGCGCTCGATAATGTATTTACCTCGCGCTACGCGCTCGGTCTTTGTATTTTCCACACATTTGTGCACAGATCTTTTAAAATTAAAGGTCAAAGCGTTAACAACTGTAATTTGTTAATTGTGAATTCTGTTTCGTTAAAGCTCCTTCGGCTTTAACGAACACATTCTTATCACGTATCATGTGCTTCGCACTCGATTTTGTCCAAACTGTGAACTTTTCTACATTATGTCCAACACTATTATATTTAATGTATATTATATTTATTTCGGTACCTCGATCTGGTACTGCTTATATTCAGATATTGCAAAATAATATACAATTTTCATTTTTCATGATTTCTTTAATATTTTCCTTGCTTTGCACTAATTTTTATTCTCAGCTGCCCTGAAAACGCGCCCAGTTTAAGCGTGCGAATCAAAAACTGTGATTCAAATCCCTCATAAACTATAATCATAAAGCGAAATAAAACATTTTTTTAAATAAGACTTTGAAGAGGGTTCTCAAAGCACTTGCGGCCTTGACGATTACATTCTCATTGCGATACTCGCGCTTCGCGCTCAACAGATAGGTTATACAGACGATTGCTTTTGAAAAATAAAACCATGTAAACAAAATGAAACGGAAAATTTTGTTTCCAATTTTGAAAATGCTCTTACTTTTTTAATTTTGATCGAATCAAAAAATTTTATGAGGATAGTTTCGAAATATATTTCATATCTAGTGAAAATTTTGATTGAAATTTTATAATCTATAAGCAAAATATATTTTTTTCTATTTCTTCGAAATTTTCAAAATGTTGAAAAGTATATAACTTTTTGAATTTTCATTGAAATGAAAAATTTCATTAGGCTAATTTTCAAGACTCTCTCCCATTTAAAAAAGCTTGGACAAAAATTTCTAAAACTTGAAAATTTTTTTTTTAATTTTGAAAATGCTCTAAAATTTTTAATTTTAGTAGGACATATCTGGTTAACGAACTTAACCTTCATTTTAGGATTCTTAGAAAGTTTATGAAATGCTGACTCGATTCGACAAATCCTTCAAAAGTTAGCGTGGTTACGGCATTCAGGTAACCGGACATACATACAGACATACATACATACAGACATACAGACAGACACCAACAAAATTGTATGGTGTTCGGACTCTGTGAGTGCCGAAACGTAAAGATCCGTTAAAAACCAGAGATCGAAAATTCGGACGATTACATTACACTCTCATGAATGAGAATGTAAAAATTGCATAAATATTGCACGAAATTATTTATGGAAGATTTTGAAAATGTTACAATGAAACCTTTTGATAATGTTGCACACAGGTTTCAAGGACGTTTTAGAATTATTTCTATGAAATGTTTCCTGAAGTAAATCTAAAATATTGCTTGTAATATTTTTTAAATATTCAAATAACATTTCACAAATATTTCATGCAATATTGTGCATGATCTGTGCAAGGGACATATCTTTATTTAAGAAACATTTCTTAGAAATGTTTCAAAAATATTGCCAATCTTACAAGAAACCTCAAAGAAATCTTGCAGCAATATATCATGCTGTGTGGGACATGAATTCGTGGCATAAAATTAATAGTTAAAAAAAAAATAATTTAAAGAACTAAATAATAATATCTTTAGCTCCAAAAAATATATTTACCATCTACAATTTGTAAAATTTCAAAAAATAATGCAAATAATTTATATATGAGTATCAATATTTCATCATATTCTCTTGGCATACTATTTTATATTGGCAATTATTTAAATTTGAGAACGCTCTATACTTATTTGTGGTAAAAAAATTTTTTTATTATTAACAAAATTTTAATATTGAATAAATAAATTTTAAATAAACTATTTTTTGTAGACTCCTCATGCTGAGGATGTTTTAGCATACATTTTACATTATTACTTGCAACTCAGAATGCGACAGTATGCAAAAATTCAAATAGCTGACCAAAAACGTTGTTTTTTAGAGACGAAGCCTCAACAATATTTAAGAGGCCCCAACATTATAACAAAAAAAAAAAATAAAAAATTATCATTAATTACATAAAATTACATTTTCATTTTATAAATACCAATTATAATGTTTAGTACATTCAGGGGATTCCTTGGATACTTGGCTGCCCGTGTCCAAATACTTTCATGTCGCCCCTTCACCCTTTTTCACCTTCGCAATTTTAATTTTTAATTGTAATACATTTTGTGTAATTATTTACATACTTGTGTTTAGAGCCTTATGTTGGCAAGTTTCGGATTTTTCTGTCCTATCAGTTTTGATAGTTTATTATAGCATACGTCGTTTTTGATATCATTGTTCACTTTAAGTATTATTATTATTATTGGTTTGTAAGGCTATTCCATTTAAGTCCCGTAGCACTGCGGTTAAAACCTATTGTACTATGTCTTATTATTTTAAAACCCTGGTGAAAGAAAGATCTATACACGGGTCAACCTCGTGGCTAAAGTATCATTTAAGTCCTTTTGCATGTGTATATGTACCGTTAGGCGACACCATTTCAGTGGGTATGGGCCTATGAAAATGTATCTTTTACTGAGGTGGGCTTAGAATCACTGTATGAATTTAATCACTACCAGTGATAATCAGCGGCTGCATTTGCCTTTATTAGAAGTACACGATTTTGTCTGGACGTTTGGCCAGGGGATAGGAAAACTGCAGAAAACTACCTCCTGAGTTCAGCTGGTATTGCGACAGTCGAGTTGGAAGGCAGAAATTCTACCCTACCCACCGAGTGCACACAATCATCCTCGGTGTCAAACCTCCCGTTCGACATTATTTAAAACACAGCGAATACATAAACCCCTAATAGCACGGAACGTTCCGCGGGAACGTTCCTGGAACGTGTTAAGTGTTCGCCGCTTGAGAACGTTCCAGGAACGTTTCACTTAGACCTGAGGGGAACCTGCCGTTATTCTTATTTTTGACAACAATTATCTCGTGAATCGTAAGAGATAGGTAAGAATTAATGTTATTTTTTATATTTGAGTACCGCGCATACTACACTATAATATGATATCCATATTATAAACTGACATCAATTTTGACCTATCACTTACGATTTACTCGATATGCATTAATAATAATAACAATAACGGTAACTTCTGTTTGGAACGATCCAGTGGAACGTTCCTCTTACGTTTCTAAGCGGCGGATATGTTGCACGTTCCGGGAACATTCTGAAAGTTCCCGCAAAACGTTCCGGGAACTTCAGTGCTATTAGGGCCTGGCCGTACGTCGCAGATAGTATGGAAATGCTTTATGATTGATTTTCAAGTTATTATTGTTGCACTTTAGAATAGAATATGATGACTTTTAAAAAGTGTAATGCAAAATTTGAAATTTATTAGTTATGAACGCCCTAATTTCGCGATCCTAATTTGAGAACACAACGAAGTTTGTAATTATTTAATTTTTAATGGTTCAATTAAGCTTGAATGCATCATTTTTGGAACGTTAAATTAGAAATCATATAATTTTCAACGTTTTTGGAATGCTAAGACCTTGAAGGTTTTTAATATTTAAAATTCCTTAATTTTTATCGGTGAAAATGATAGTAAATTTTTTCTCTGTACAGAAATCACATTTTACATTAATAAAATCTATCTAATAACTTTCAATGTCATTTGATACTACATCATATGATACCTATTAATAATTTTGATCATCAATAAAATGCCTATAATTACAATTTACAATTATAGTCTTATATATTACATAACCCTTAAAATATAAAATCATTCTAAATCTTTGCAATCCGTTGAAATCCCATAAAATCTTTTGAACACACGTGAAATTCAATCAAATCTGATATTCCCTGAAATGCTGGAAAATTTATTGAAATACCTTGAGAGCTTTTAAAATCCCTTGAAATAATTTAAATCCTCGGAAATGACTCAATAATTTCTCAGAATCTTTCAAATTTTCTAAAACCTTATAGTTTCTCTAAAATTCTCCCGGAAACTAGGAATTTGGATTATTGTGGTAGAGAAAGGTGAAGTCAAACAGGAAATCCCAATTTTAATTAGTACGTTTATTGACTTACTCTTACAGTAATGAGGTCTGCGGCGAGTCTCAATATGTGAAAACCAGTTCGCGAGGCAAGGACTTAGAACGAACTGAGGCGGTGGTGAATCGGTCGGTTTTCCCCGATAACCGATTCTCGGGCTTTTCCGGAATTTCCCGTGACCCCACCATCATTCAAGACCCACCTTCTTAATTTCTAATTATTATGTCCTATTTGATGTAACTTCTGTTACACGGTAGTCAATCTTATTATATTTACTATGGGTAACTGTGACCTGTACACGGGTTATTGTAATTTAATTATTCGCTCCATGGTTGAGCGACACCTATCTTAAATTTCCAAATCTCAAATTTGGATGAGACAAAGGATTTCAGTTCGTACTCGACCGTTGACAAATAAACATCTTTTGATTTCATACTGAACTCGAGTTTAGTTGATTCTGCTCACATGTGCACATGAACTTTCTTGCTTTTCGGGATCCGTTGTTGAGACCGTGTAATGCAGAAAACTGAAAATGGAAAATTACGCGATCGAGAAGCGCGGTCGATTTAAGGCGTTCTTTAGCATGGCGGTCGGGCTTGGCTAGCGCGTTGAACCTTGTATGCTGGTCACGCGGGTGCAACTGTGGAATTTTGGCAAGGAGTGAGCCGAAATGTTTTGAAGAAAAATTATATCTTAAGAGTCGAGTGTTGAGTCGGGAAAGGATTATGCCAAATTAGTGTTGAGTACTCGAAATTTTCGGCGTGGGTAAGCCGACGTGGATTTGGAATTTTCGGTTTGAGAAGCCGACTTGTGTTTAAAATTTTCGGCTTGAGTGAGCCGACGGGTTCAAGTGCATACGAGTTCAGAAGTCCAGCGTGTGATTTTTGACTGTGATTTGAGAAATATTGTGTTAACCAAATTTTCTCGTGAATTCAGTGGATTGAAATTTAGATGTTGTTGAGCATTCGGTGAAATCGAGGTGTGGCAAGTGATGTCACGTTCGGGAACATTCGATTTTATTCGTGCTAGTGAAGGACGAGTGTATAGCTGGCTGCATTTTCAACGGACGTACAGTCCCTAACGTACTGTGGGTTTGAAAGACTGTCGTAAGTTTTTATTGTTCGAAATATCAGACAAATTCGATTGAAGAACAAGTGAATGAGAATTTAAAAGATTTGAATGTGAATGGTGTTGATGGTGAAAACCATAAAAACAGACGAAATTCCCTAGAGAACAACAACGATGGAGATGATACACGTAATCAGAGCGAGGCTGGTTCTGAAGCGTCTGGAATTTATCGTATGCCAGAAAATGTGATAATGGTGAATGCTGCTGAGATTGAGGCAGCAACGACACGAGCAGTCATGGATGCCATGCGACAAAGTGGTCAACTCGCTAACAGCGAGGCCAATATTCAACCTGCGCAGAGAAGCACACAACCAGCAACACCTAAATATAGCGAGATTGAAGAGCTGATTCCGCCCTACGGGGAAGGCGAGGATGATGACGAGGAGAAATGGATTCGCCGGGTGGACGATATTCAGAATGCCTATAGAGTTCCTGATAATATCATACAATTACAAGCATCACGGAGATTAAGAAAAAGAGTGCTAGATTAGTACAATAACACTCTGAGAATAGTAAGCAAATCTTGGCCAGAAACGAAGTATGTACTCATCAAGATTTTTAAGTGCCGAGAAGATCCGCTTGCTCGCACTAAACGAATGGAATCTCGTATGTAGAAAATAGGAGAAAAGTTTTCGACTTATTTCCAAGATAAAATAAAACTGCTGAACAAACTTGATATGTCAGAGGAATTATCTACCAAATATATTATCGAGGGAATTCAGGATCTCATTCTGAAATCTCATGCTCGTGCGGAAAACTACCAAAGTCTAGTGGATTTACTTGACGCGATACAAAGGATCACCAAAAATGAGCCGAAAAGAGAATTGAGAAAGGGAAATAATTCCAAACAATTTAGTTCGAACGATGGTAGGTCCAAATCCAAACCTAACGATAACAAAACGGAACAATCGAGGTCGACCGGTGGAAGGTGCTACAGCAGTGAAGAGTTTGGGCACTTAGCGAAAGATTGCAAAAGTACTCCAAAGGAAAGAGGATCCTGTTTTAAGTGTTTAAAAACAGGTCATCAAGCTCATTTTTGTCCCTCGGGACTTAACGAGAATTCTGAAAGCAGCGCTAAACCTGAGTCCTCGTCTAAGGCGGGTTCCAGGAATGACACAACTGCTGTCATCGAAGAAATGAATAAGGTACCACTGCATCAACTCAAGGAAGATTCAACTGAGCCTGTTTTGGAAAGGTGTCAATCAACGAGCCCAGATCTACAGATACGATCCTGCTTAGCAACGAAGTTGACGATAAGTATTGCATCGAAGCGTTAGTTGATAATGGCAGTCCTATATCAATAGACAAAGAAAAGATATATTTGCGGAATTTTCGTGATAGCAAATTTTTAGATGAATCGGAGCAGCGACATTTTTATACATGTATCAACTTTTCGCCTTTAAATGTTATAGGTTATATTCAAGTAGACGTAAAATTGCAATCTTTAAATGGTAAAGTGCCCGGAAAACGACATTATGTTAATAAACGTTTTCGAAAAGCCCGATAATAAACTATTTGATTTATCCGCGAGTAAAATAGGGGATAACGTGCCTCATGAGAAAGAATGCGAACTGGAAACATTTTTAGAAGTGTACCACGAAAATCGCAAAACACATTTGAGATGGATATTAACTTGACATCTAATGAACCGTTTCATAATACACCTCGTAGACTATCGTGGTCTAAAAATGTTAAATTACGTGAAATTATCGACGATCTTTTAAATCGTGGGTTTGTAAGACCTAGTCAATTCAGCCACAGCAGCCCTATTGTATTAGCTATAAAAAAAATTGAAGAACTACGATTATGTGTTGACCTTAGAGCTCTGAATAAAATTACAGTACGCGAGCATTTTCACCTTCCTCGTATCGATGACCTTTTGGATAGGCTTTAGGGCAAAGTGTGGTTTACTAAATTAGATTTAAAAGATGGGTTCCACCATTTTCGAATAACGGAAAATTCTATTAAAGACACGGCTTTTAATACTCCGGAAGGTCAGTACGAGTATTTGCAAATGCATTTTGGGTTGGTTAACTTGCCTTCTAATTTTCAAAGATTTTTGCATCTGATTTTTCGAGACTTGATTAATGAAAGAAAATGTTTGCTGTTCTTAGATGACTTTCGAATAGCTATCGAAACTTTGGAAGAAAACTGGAATGTTTTCAGCGAAGTGCTAGAGCACATAAGGGCAATTTTAAACTGTCCCGTTCCTAAAAGTAGTAATTAAGTTCAGCAGTTTCTGGGGCTTGTGGGATTTTTTAGGAGGTTTATTCCCAATTTATCTTTGGTATCGAAATCACTATATAGTTTTTTAAATAAAGAAGTTGATTTTACTTTCGGAGATGAAGGGATGCGAGCTTTTGAAATTTTAATAGATTGAATGGTTACCGAACCAGTCTTACCAATTTATTCTCCATTGACTTATACAGAACTACATAAAGATGGCAGTTTTCTTGGATTCGGGGCTATTCTCATACAAAAATAGAATGACGGGCAATGACATCCAGTATTCTTTTCCAGTAAACGTACAACATATTATGAGAACAAATATCATAGCTACGAACTTGATATGTTAGTAATCGTTAATGCTCTAGAACGTTTTAGAGTTTATCTTTAAGGCATCTCTTTTATAATCGCACCCGGTTGTGATGCAATCACACTAGCTTTGAAAAATAAATAAATGAATTCACGAATTAATCGCTGGGCTATGTAGGTCCAACCTTACAAGTACAAAATAGAGTATCGAATTTCGGAACGTATGAAACATGTAGACGCTTTAAGTAGAGAAGTTTTTTGTAATTGAACCACTCACTTTTGCACAAGAGCTTATGTTGAAGCAATTATCTAATCCCGAGCTTAAAGAAATTCGTGAAAACCTTGAACATGGGGAACGTGGTAAATATAAGTTGCGAAACAGATTTATTTTCCTAAAATACAATGACTCAGCAATTTTCTATGTACCTATGAGTATGATTCCTAGCGTCATCAGATCTTGCCACGATGCCATAGGTCAATACCGGGGTCGAAGAAGCAGTAGAACATTTATTTTGAGAGCTTATTGGTTTAAAGATTTGAGGAAAAAAGTGAAAGAGCATGTGGGAAAATGGTTTAAAATGCTTAGTATATAACGTGCATTCGGGTAAAAGCGAGGGCGAGCTTCACATCTGGGATAGAGCTATATATGGTAAACTGCGAACGCTAGTTTCTGATTGGGAAAAAAGGTTAGTAGACGCCCAATTTGTGATACATAACACTATTGACTGAGCGATAGGGTACTCTCCTGCTAAATTACTCTTTGGCACAGACCAGATAGGATTTCCTGATGAGGAACTTAGGAACTTATTGTCTGATTCGAAAATATAGAAAATCCTAACGAGCTGAGAGAAAAATTACGAGACAAAGTTAATTTAATTTGTGATAAACTTTGTCTTAGAAATAAGAAAGCGTTCGATGAAAAACATAAATCACCCAAAAACCGTGTTCCAGCGTATACAGTTTCGACCGAATAGAAGCATGGGATGGTCAAACTTTATCTTTGTTCGAGTGCGTTTAGTTAATAACAATGTAAATGATCGCGTCAATCATCCGTCAGGATGGCCGACCTGTAGTAAATCCTACTATATTTACTATGGGTAACTGTGACCTGTACACGGGTTATTGTAATTAATTTATTCGCGCCATCGTTGAGCGACACCTGTCTTGAATTTCCGAATCTCAAACTTGGACGCGACAAAGGATTACAGTTTGTACTCGACCGTCAACAAATAAACTTCTTTTGATTTGATACCGAACTCGAGTTTAGTTTATTCCGCTCGCCTGTCCCCCTTGTGGATGCTAAAACTTAAAAATATTACAACATCTTTGACATCTTTTAAAATACATCAACCATTTTTTAAGCACTTGGAAATTCCTTTTAATCTGTTAAAACAACCTAAATTCTTTTGAAATCTATTGAAAATATTTTAAAATCCGTTGAAATCCCTTCAAAATCCTTAACTCTATTAGAAATATTTTTAAATATTTTCACATCTTTCAAATCCTTTGAACTCTTTCAATTTTTATGAATAAATTCTTCGAAATCCATTAAAATATTATAAAATCCGTTTAAATATTGTGGAACTATATGAAATCTCATGATATTCCTTGAAATCTCTTGAAATATTTGAAGTCCTATAAAATGCTTTGAGATCCTGGTCATTTTAATAAAATATATTATTGAGAGCCTTAAAATCCCTTAAAATTACTGAAATCCTAAAAAATCTAAAAAAATTCCTTTGAAATCATTTGTAATAATTGTAAATCTGGGAAATTCTCTGGAATCCCTTGGAATCTTTTTCGTGATATTCTTTGCAATTTATAGAGGTATTAGGTCACTTATTCTCTGCATGCGCGCCTGATCCTTTTCGACGATTTCCATTTAAGATGTTGTTTTTTTTTAAAGTTTAAGTATTAATGCCCCAAACTTGAATTTGATCAGTCGTAAAGCTTCAATTTGAAAAGATTAGGGATTTCAGTATCTTATTTTTAAATATTCAATCCGAAACGTAACAAATCAAAATTTTAAATTGTTATCCATAAAAAAAGAATTACTCTAAAAACGTTAAATATTCACCAAAATATGATTCTATTTGAAATGTACCTAATTTACATAAAACTTCAATCCGAAAGTGCCTAAAGTCATCCCAATTCAGTAAAATCTGTGAAAGTATTATTTAACTAATAATTATTGCAAAATTCGTAAACAAGCCTTCAACAAGTCTGACAATCGATCCGACCCGCGCGGTTCGGGATATATATTTTTTCACCACTCCTTATGTACACGCGGTCCGATTTAAAATGAATCCGGTCCTCCACTTTTGGTAACTTTCCGGATATAAGTACAATGTCACCAGATATAGCATATATTGAAGTAGATTTTCCATCTTCCACACTGCGATCGATAAAGTAGGCCCTTTCCTTGTAGAATGTCACACACAGGGCTTTATTTCTCCGATATTTTTATTTGTACAGACAGCCAGATGAGTATGTAGTGGCATGATTTGTGAAAATGTTGTTTACCACCCCACATCATGTAACGCCTTCACAACTCCCCCAATAATTTTGCAAGATTGTGTACGGCTGACCGTCTTATTTCTCAAGTGTACCCACTCAAAAAATCAAAGTTCTCGGATCTAAGGGAATGTTCGATCTTTCGGGAAAAATTTTGGTCATTTAGATCAATATTTACCAGATCGTAATCTGCCTGCCATTAGCGTTTTCTTCTATTAATGTTTCAGTACAGCGAAGGACGGCCAGGACCTCCGCCTGAAAGACAGTAGCATATCGCCCAAGTAGGATCCCTATCCCCCTTCTTCTCTTGCGGTCATAGATTCCTGCTCCTGATCCTCCCTGTGTCCTAGAGCCTTCTGTGTACCAGATTTCCCCTTGGACGAGCGGATTACCACTTGCTTTCCATATATCCCTGCTTGGAATGCAAAGGCGGAAAGTTTTGGTAAAGTTGAAGTGTTTTATTATTTTGTCTTACTTCATCTCTAGAATGGGCAGTGTGGTAATGTCACTTGGGGGCCTAGTGTGCCTAATCCCCCAAATCCATCTATTTACTCCTAACAGGCGGCCCATCGCGTATGCCGCCCTTTTAGTTATCGCAACATGAAGGGGTTCTTCACAGAGCATGAATCCTATCGCCGCTGTGGCCCGTGGCCTCCAGACCACCGCATCATATAGGAGCCTTGGTTTGAGTACAGCAAAGTAGAGCCATGCAAGCATTTTAGGCTCTAAACCCAACGTCACCTCAAAGGCTCTTCTGCACATCCAAAAAGTCATGACAATCTTTCTGCATTGGGTCAAATTTGGGCTCTTTGTAATTTCTTGTGAAAATCACCAGCCTATTCTTTTCCGGATTCACCAAGAGCCTTGAGCTATCGCATCAGATCTCTACGATGTGCAGCGCCGATCTTGTAAGACCCATCAACGTTTCCAGATTAGGCCCCCTGACTAGGATTACAAAGTTATCCGCATAGCCCTGGGTATGATACCTCTCTTTATTTAGCCTACGAAGGAGGCCGTCCACAACAATCCTGCACAGGCGGGGTGACAGGACACCCCCTGTGGGCAAAATTGTGGCTCTATTCCCCTAACTAGGACTTCGCCCCATCTGGTTTAGAGTCTCCTCTGGCGTAGCATGCTTCCTATCCAGCTTACTAGCTGGTCTGGCGCGCCACACGTCAAAGTCTCTCAGCAGATAACTTTTGGAGGAGTGTTGCTAAAGACAACCTCTGTATCTAAGAAGGTGCCTACAGCATACCCCTTTTGTTCCAGCTGTTGTGTTAATTTTGTCACGACCGCATGGAACGCAGTTTCTACCGAGCAGCCTGTCTGAAAAGCCAGCTGGCCTCTTTGCAGCGGAGAGGCTAAAAGCACCTCATCCCTCATATATCTCTCGACCAGCTTGTCCAACATCTTCAGGAAATCGGCTGCAAATCTTTTGCAGCAGTGCAACCCTCCTTCCCAGGTTTGTGAATGAAGGCACCCATGTGCGAAATCACATACAGCCCAGTATTGACCCAAAGTCGGTAAAAGTATTGCCAAAGCTCGGATGCCATTATCGCGCCAATGACGGAATGATAACTATGGCCTACACTTGGTAGCCATGGCTTGGTTGCTATTGTCGGCCCAACACTAGGTACCAATATCACACTAACACTGGGTACCAATATCGGACCAAGCCCGGCTGTCATCGTCGCGCCATTGCCGGATTGATACCCAGTGGGCACCGGGACATCCTTAAGACGTTCTTAGAATGTAACTCTATGTCATGCCATATAACGTCCTTAAGACATACTTTGGATCTTTTCATGTCTTTAAAAGGTCCTCAGGACGTCCTCAAGACGTACGCCACAAGACGTCTATAGGAAAACCTTAGGTCTTGTGTGCCCACTGGGTAACTATGGTCGACACTTGGTAGCTAATGCTGGCCTACCAATGGCCTATGAATTCGGCCCGAAGAAGGCTGCCAATGTCGCTTCATTGCCGGATTGGTGACTATGGTCTGCATTTGGCAGCCAATTCTTGTCCTTAAATGACTGACCAGGTCGGCCGGAACTCGGAATATTCATTAGACCGTTAATGGGCCAAGATTGATTATTAAGGTAATGTGATACTTTACCCTAAGTAAAGTTTAGCTCCAACGGGTTTTTCCCCAATTTTTAATTTTTCAAGAATGTAATAGTGTCTAAACATCCATTTTCATATTCTTCACGCCTGGGCACTATTATTTGTTTGAAAAATTAAAAATGGTGGAAAAAACCGTAGAAGCTAAACTTTGCTTAACTGCTGTTCTATTCTGCGGCTAAATCTAGTCTAAATCGGCTGATATTTCTACCCCAAAATTGGTGGATTACCTAATTCTAATTTGTCTTGGTATAGAATTTGAATAGAAAATATTATTTTATGATTAGCTCCGATAATTAAAAAAATAAACTGAAAATCAGAAATAATATAAGTATTTATTTATTCTTCGAAAACAAATAATTTTATGTAATTTTAATTGCATTTGCAGGTACATTACTGACTCATTCTAGATTTTTTACCACCACCACTGTCTCCAACCCCTGATAACCATTTGCTTGGTGGACTTAAAATTTCACTCAGATTTGTGGTAAACATATCGCACAGTATAGCTGCAAAAAATATTGAAATTGAAATAATGAATTCATTTCCATACACAGAGTTTTAAGATTTAAGTTTTCTAAAAGGATATGAAATCGTCTTCTTAATAGTTTGTAGATGGTAAAGTTTGTTTTGCTTGTTGTTGGAAACATAACATTTAAATCTAAAAGCTCTACAATTCTACATAAGTATTTACCATAAAAAATCATTTGATTTTCATTTCTGAAAAGAAAATGGAAAGATTCATTTCATTTCAGTGTAATAAAGGAAGTACGTAGGAAACATACCTGACATGCATTGGTATGTTTGTGTGAGACTGAAGTTATTTTTTCCGATGCCCTTCACCTTTCGTCCTGTGGCCGTGAAATCGATTTGGACATCTTTGCTAATCAAATCAGGAAGACTATTGTGGATTCCATCTTTTAGGGATTTACTTCCTTGTATCAGATGAATCATGAAATATTTCTGGAGAAAAATCAATTTTATAAATTTTTAGTACAATTATAATTATCCAACTTATAACTGATAGTACATTTAACTTACAAATGCTTTTTCTTTTCCTTTATCAGCTTCGATGATTTCCTCGAAAGATGTGAATGTAGCCAGATCCTTGATAGGGAAAGATATTTCCAACTTCCGTTTCTCTTCTTCAATTCTTCCCAAAGTTGTCTCGAAGCCACTGTTGATAAGCGACTGTGATAACAAGTCCATTCGTTTCTTGAGGCCATATAGGATGATTTTTTTAGCTCTTATCTCCTTCAAAATTTATAAATTAGTATAGAATTTTAAAACAGTAAGTTTAAAGTATGCACCATTGGATTGGATTGGTTATTGTTTTTACCTGAAAAATAATTTTTTACAACCTGCTTTTAATAAATAAATTATATGAAGAGAATATATCAAGCATCTGTGTAATAGATGAAATTAACTATATTTTTTACATATAAGGTTAATCACAACACTGAATTAAAACTTACGTTGGTCGGAAGACTTAACTGAATTTTGTTTTTGTTTCTTAGAAGGCGCAGACCTTTTATTTTTATGTAGAGTACTTTCTTCGAATTCATCGCTGAAATCGCTACTTGATTCGACATTGACATTTTTTCACTGCCTTCTTCGCTCTCTTCGGCTTCTTCTTCATTAAAATTTTCTGATTCGTCATTACATTCATTTGCAGTCGTACTTTCGACGTTCGATTCAATGCACGATCTGTCCGATCGTCTCTAACCTTGTTCATATGAGCCTGTAAAATTAAAGCATATTTTTAGAAATTTTTGTATGTAGTGGTTAAGTAATTGCAAAGAATTATAATTTTGACTTTGGGACAGGAAGTTTCCGTAAAGAATTATAATTTGATACGAAACGGGAATTTTAATTCTAATTAATGAAAAGGGAATTTACCAAAAAAATTCCTGTTCCAAGTCAGAATTTGTCAGATTATGAATTATAATGGCAAATGTTGTAAACATATATAATTATGATTTGAAAAAGAGAAGTTGTAAAAGTAAAGAATTATAATTTGAATTCTAGGTTCACTTGAGAATAGGAAATTTGTTCATATTTCTTGTTTCATATCAGAATTTGTTCGAATTTAAAAATTCTATTTTTTTTGAAAGTTTTTTAAATTAATATAATTATCCCTTTTAACAGATAATTTGCTAGAACAATTACAGTTATAGTTCGCGATATAGAATTTCAGTAAAGAAATAAAATTTTCTTGGAATTTTAGTAAAGAATTATCATTTTAATTTTGGGACTGGGCATTTCCGTAAAGTATTATAACTTTGTCTTTTGAACAGGAAAAATTTTAAAGAATTATAATTTTAATTTTAGGTTAACCTTATAATAGGAAATTTATTATCATTTATTCATATTCTTTGTTCCATATCAGAATTTGTTTGAATTTAAGCATTCTATTTTTTTTGGAAAATGTATATAAATGTAATTATGCCGTAGGGCAAATAATTTTCAAAAATAATTATAATTCTAAGTTGCGACATAAGTTTCAGCAAACAAAAATATTATTTTAAGTTTGGGGCAGGGAATTTTTGTGAAGAATTATAATTTTTACTTTGGAACAGGAAATTTAGTGAAGAATTATAATTTTGAGTAAGGGCAGTAAGGACAGGAAATTTCCGTGAAGAATTATAATTTTCATTTCAGGTTCACTTAAGAACAAGAAATCTCGATAAAAAATATAATTTTTATTTTAATATAGGGACTTCCGTAAAGAATTATAATTTTACTTGGAACATCTTCTGACATAAAAGGGGAATTTTGAAAAGTATTTTCATTCTAATTTATAACAAACATTTTTGTTCCAAGTCAGAAAACGCCATATTTGGAAAATTTCTTGTTCCAAATTCAAACTTGTTTGAATTTAAAAATTCAGTTTTTTTTTGCAAATAAAATTTTTCCTGAATTTGAAACTTCCCTCCTTAAAATTTTAGAAAAATAAAACAGTTTACATTTTTGAATTATAATAGAAAATGTTACAAATAGTTATAATTATAATTTGGAACAGGAATTTTTTGGAAATAAATTTGATTGTGACTTGAAACCGGGAATTTCCGTAAAGAACTATGATGTAAATTTTACCACAGGGATTTACTGTAAAGAATTATAATTTTTACTTTCGAACAGAAAATTTTCTTAAAGAATGGAACATGAATTTTGGAAAATAATTTATTTTCCGATTTAGAAGAAGGAAATTTGAAAAAAATCCCTGTTTATATTCAGAATTATAATTCTTCAACAAAATTCTCCGTCCAAATCAGAATTGTAGTTTCTATGACCAAAAGTTATCGGATGTTCTAATACAGAAATATAATTCTTTAACAAAATTTCCTATTCGTAGGTCAATATTATAATTCCTTACGGAAAATCTTTGTCTAAAGGTCCATATTATAATTCTTTACAAAAATTCCCTGTTCTAAATCAAGGCTGAATTTATTTCAAAAAATTCTCTTTCCAAGTGATAATAATATTTATTTACAACATTTTCTATTATAATTTAGAAATATAGTAGCTGCTTTTTTCTAAAATTTGGAAGAGAGAAGTTTCGAATTCTAGCAAATTTTTATTTGCAAAAAGAAAGAATTCCTAAATTCAAACGAATTATCATTTTGAACAGAGATTGTTTTTGTAAATTCCTTTTTTGTAAATCAGAAATCAAATTCAACATTTCATATAAAATTATGATTCTTTATGGAAACTCCCTGTCCCAAATTCAAAAGTATATTCCTTTACTAAAATTCTATGTAGCAACATGCCTTATCTTTGCTAATTCCATGTTATAAGTCAGGATAATTGTAATTCTTTACGCGATTTTTTAATACTGCTTTTCTTAAATCTCCTGTCCAAACTTAGAATTATAATTCTTTTAGAAAAGTCACCGTTCCGAGTCAACATTGTAATTCTTTTGGAAAATTCCCCATTCTAAGTGAGAATTATAATTCTTTTCCAAAATTACCTGTTCTAAATCAAAAATCTTTCAAAATATTTTAAAATCTTTAAAAATAGTTTGAAGTTAAGGCAATATGGTTTAAACTCGTTCAACTTGACAGGAAAAAATTAACATTATTTTCAAATTAAGCATATTTTTAGAAACTTTTGTATGTAATTCTGAACTAAAAATTGCATAGGATACAGACACACAGGGGAAGGTCCAGAGGTACTGATCCATGATGAGGGTACTAAATCGACCATTTTTTTCCCATG
>CAKNWW010309503.1:0-38628 GCA_932074435.1 Andricus kollari | reverse complement strand
ATCGTGCGACCTTATAGCCCATTCACGCGAGAGTTTATGAGCAAAAGGCGCTTCCTATACTTTATAATATAACGATGCCTTCAAGTGGATAGCGTTATTCGAAACGATCCTTTGTACTGTTAATTGTTCTCGGGAGATAAATTCTAGCTGACCTATAGGATTGAATCCTTCAATGTATCAAATGTTTAGAAATTATTAGTTAATTAATGGCTCACGCGAATCAAATAAAGATTTAACTCTATTTGTTACCAAGTTTTTAAATTTAATTTCATTAGTTCAAGTATGTTCCCAGTTACTTAATATCGTACATACACGCTTTGATCTTTACGATGAGAGAGGTTAAATAGAATTTATAGTACAGTCGAATATTTTAGTCTACTGAAGGCTTGAATTACCCGCATACGCCCACTTTGTGTTAAACTTAGCGTTTTAACTTTTTAAATACCAGCTCGATTAAAGTAAGTTTGAGTTATCTCCAAACTTCACTTGGGCTGATTGCTAGAGAGATTGATCAGCAACCTGGGTCGGAGCAGTGTTGCGGAACGAACGTGTTATTTAAATAAATAACACAGGAATTCTAGATCAATCTAAAAATATACACCCCCTCTCCCACATTACTCGCTTCCTCACCGAGTGAGTCACACTTACGCCGAAGGGGAAATGGCTTCACGGTATAATTAATTTGTAAGTATGAATAAAAACATCCAATTGCGGAAAACGTATTAGGGATAATAGTTAAAAATGTATTTATATTGAAAAGTCAAGTACCTCGTATGTTAGTGGCTAATCCCCACAGCTAAATACTAATAAAATTACTAACAAAATTATGCTGGAATTAGACATTACGGAAGAACAATTAAATGGTGATATTATTGCCCTATTTCTGAGCACAGTAAGTAGTAATGATGATTTTTATTACAGATCCAGTTGCATCATGAATAAGAACAGATGATGGTGAAATGAAGAAGCGGGAGGAAGAAGGAAAGAGTAGCAGACCTTCTAGTGAGGTGCATCTACTCGACTAGGATAAGACCGGCTTAGAGATTGCCGCGTTTACGGCCAATAAAGTCGACTTCTTGTTGGCAGTTAACATGTCAGCCCCAGTTTTTCAAGAGTCAAGTCTCTTACGTCTATGCGATGCCAACGTCTAGTACCTTTGTATATGCAACGAACTTACACAATTACAGATGCACTCATATACGGTCGTGTATCCCTTTAAGTGAAGGGCCAGAATGCAATTTCACTAGCAACACCTGGTTATAAGCAGACATGTTTTGCTAGTTCGTTTCTAATACTTACAAATCATTTTACAAAATAAAAATTTAAAAATCACCAGATTTAAATCTAAGTTGAAGCCTTTCATTGTCATCCTCTTGCGGATTGAATTCAAATTTAAAGAAAAAAGTAAGAAGACCTAAAAAAAAATTGCGAAACTAAACAGAATATCATGTAGAGAAGAAACTCTTTGCTTCAAATACTTAGATCTCTCGAGATGAGTCTAATAGTAAACATTTATGTCCGTTTTTCGGCGTACAAATCACAACTCTGTGAAGGGCTGTTCCACATACTAATAAAGAATCTCATGTCAGTTTGCCCCTCTCCATACTCCTGGTTCTCCATCTTGCTTATCTCTTTCTCGACTTAAATTTTTGCTTGCTTTTTGCTCGCTTTTTGCCTATCGCGAAATCATCTCAGGAGAGTAAGATGCAGGAACGATCATTCCCGTCCTTGAGTTCCCGTACACGTGTTTGCCCTCTGTGTAAGTCGTACGTGCTCTCCCATGTAGAGTACCTAACTTAAATGTGAACGTTTCCGCGACTGTCTGCAAACCTATGCTCCCTGACGAGGGAAAAATTCAAGTAGCGGTTCGCGTAAAAAAAAGTCTCACGAGGGGCGCAAAAAGTAATTTCGCCATAAGGTGGCTGCCGCTAAAACCGTGGAAACAGGTTTAAACGATCGGCGATAAAGTCATTAAATTATGAGCAAAGCCGTACATTATTATGTGGACAAGCGCGATGCGAAATTGGTAGGTGGTTATGCCAATCCAACTATAACTACAACATGAGCTAATGCAAACATCTCCCAACGAGATATATCGCAGAACCTTTCACTCGGCCTCAAATTCATACAACCTATGTTCCCAGTGCAAACTGATTGTTTTTTATATCTTTTTCGTACGATCGAAAAGGCCCGTACATTCGTACATAGTTAGGCGGATACGTGTAGATAAAAGGAAGAGGAAAAAGAAAATATCGATATAGGTGGGCGTAAGGCTTTTGGCTTTTTTACATTCTTGTTCATTTTGTCATTTATTTATCATAACTGTATTTATCATTTCTTTATTTGTCTTTCTTTTATTTTCTTCTGAAGGTTTTACTTTACGATCCTCAGCGGTTTTCGGAATTAAGAATGTAGATTGCTATCGAAAAGACGCGTATTCGTTACCCTCGCGGATTTTAATGTTAAGTATATACGCATGTGTGAATGCGTGATTCGAGAATCGACATCGGTTTCAGCGTTCTCCAGCAGCTTTATGCATGTACAAGGAATGTACGTCGACGTTTGGTAATGAGGAGGCTACAAAATCGAAGCGGGAGACTTATGGCCATCACTGCTATCACATCTTTCTCCATAGTTTCAATGCTCGAAAATTATTCATGTGAAGAAAAGTTCGCGTTAATCATCTATTATTTGGTTAACTATAGCTATCATGAAAACCAAAAAGGCAAACAATGGAAATCTCCAAATGTCCTAATCGGCTCTTTTCCCAGTACAGAAGAAAAAATGTTCTTCAGTTATTATTAGTTTAAATTTCATTGTGATATCGAATGATTTTCGAGGCCTTTGGTTACGATTTTCTAAAATAATAATTTTGTTAGATTCCCACCTTTGAAGGCTTACCTATCATACCTTTTAACTCCACAAACGTTCAAGAGACGTCAAATGGAGTTAACGTTCGTCGAGGTTAACCGTGCACTCTTCTTCATAAAGGATATACGGCGATACGAAAGAAGAGTATGATTAAAGGCGAGGAGAAAAAGAAGAGAAAGAAGGAGCAGAAGAAGCAGAAGCGAGTCAATGTGCTATCAGGCGGTGGGCTACCTTGCCGTTGATCTAAGATGAGTTAAAATCTGCGGTTCTCCTCGCCTGTCCTTCTCTGGCTAAGTCTAGCTTGAACGGTTAATTGGAATTTAGTGATCGTAAGTCGTACCTTCGACGTACACGGTGGCCTCAGCAAATTGCAGTTTCCAGCCGAGAGCTACCATCCACCCTAAGACCAAGATCTCACCTTCCCTTCATGCGAATCTACGCAACGCATACGATTACGATGCAACTGACAATGAGAGAAAACTTGCATTTTTGGATGATCTCTTTTTCATTCTTTTATTCGAGAGAATTCTAAGGTCTTCCCTGACCTTCGGCCACCCTGGTCTATCGAAGATGTTTACACATAAATCTATCTTGGGTCATAGTTTAGGACGCATGTTCTGATTTATTATAAATCTTATAAAATCTTATTTCCTCGATGTGTTCAATCCACGAAGCCGCAATGATATGGGGCCAGGACGAGTTGTACGAGGCGGGACCCATCAGCGGCCTGGGTTAGTTTCGAAGTCTCATCTTACTCTCACGTGGGGCAGCGTAATGAACCAACATGACTTGCGGTTTGCAATGCCGTGTTCTTGCCTTATTGAAAGCAGTGTCGCTCATCCATCCTATTCGGATCTATCACTCCCAAGAACGGAATTCCGGGATACAGATAATAGCAATTGGAGTCATGAAAGCCTGCATTACACTGATCGCCCTATCGATCAAAGAGACACCATCATCTTTCAATTCAAGCCCTATCTTTTCAAGATTAAACCTAAGCTATTCGGAAAATGGATTCCTAGGCTTCGCTCGAGCACCTTCTTCTTTACCTTCAGTTTTTCGTTTTCAGCATGAGAGGCGAAAATTCCCTCTGCTGGTTCTGTTTGGTTCTGGATTCCAGGGTGCTAGTATCCTTGAAACTGCACACGAAGGTACGTCGAGGTAAGAACGACCTCGATTCTTCGACAAAGAAATCGAACTCACCGTGTTTCCTCCGGTTTCTAGTAATCTTCTAATATAATGAAAACTGTGTTCCGCCAGAAGTTCGATATAGGTACTTCTTAAAGTATGAAATTAATTTCCTGGATATAATTGAAATACTTTAAATGGTGTAAGAATTTTGTTTTGTTTTTTTTGTCAGTATTTATATATTGTAGGATTACTTATAGCTTTGTAGGGTCATAAGGGGCGTTAATAAACTACGTTATCAATTTTAGGGTGGGAAGGGGTCGCGCCAAAAATTACGGTTTGTAACGTTTCCTGATGATGAATTTGAACAAAGTTTGAGATTTTTTAAAATATGGTCCAGCAACGGTACATTTCAAGAATAACTTGATAAGTTTAAAAATAACTGGCATGTTTCAGACTTTACAGTCTTTCCCATATTCCCATAATTTCTCTGTTTTTTAAAGAATTCCTCTTTTCTCCCCAGTTTTCAAGAAATATTCTCTTTTTCTCGTTATTTCGCTTAAATTCGAAATGAGAAAAGCCAAGTATTTTAAATCTACTTTTATATTTTTGGTTTGAAATCCATCTCGTTTGATTAAAATTCGATTGTTTGGTTGAAAAATTATTTATTTTATGGAAAGCTCAACAATTTAGTTATGAAGTGGTTTTTTTCGTTGAAGATTCATCTCTTTGGTTGAAAATTAATTTTTTAATTGCAAATTTAACTATTCAATTTTTGGTTGACAATTTATCTCTTCAAGTTAAAAATTCAACTACTTTGTTAAAAGTTCAATTATTTTGTTGGAAATTCCACTATTTTGTTAACTGCATCTTTTTGGCTTGAAAATTCACAGTTTATGGTAGAAAAGTCATCTTTCTTGAAATGAGTTGAGAAAAATTCAAGGGAATTCAAAAAAATTTGATAAAATGTCTGACCAACAAAAGTCCCTTACTCTTCCCTGATTTTCAGGATTTCCCTGACCTGCGGCCACCCAGTAATTATTATTTGACAAATGGAATTGTGGCAAATGGCAATTCAGCAAAATAAAAATTATGGCAAACGTTAGTTCGGTAAATACAAATTCGGTTAAATGAATTTCGGTAAAAATTAGAACATTGTAAATATTCATCATCTCCTGAATCTTATTCAAACCAGGTGACTGGAATAAAATGTAAATCGTCGGATAAAGGTGAGACATGAAATAGATATCGATTTCTTGATCCTGATAAGATTTTTGAAGAGACGTCCATCAACCTTCAAAAGTCAAGTGTTAAAAGCAAGAAATGTATGATCCGGTGGATAAGCGGATTCGTAAGAAGGCACACGCATGGCACGTGCACTTCGCTCTTTGCTTCCTTGATTTCAACGGATTGCGATTCGATCGATGTCAAATAATTCAAGTTTTTATGGCGTAGTCACGGCTCTCTGGAGATCGGCCTGCCGACAGAGTAGCCGGTACGATTATTGGTTTTTGCGCCTTATCGACCGACTAATCGCTGGCCGAGTGGTCGCAAGCCGAAAGGCAGGATGAATCGATCGACAGTCTGTTTTCGCTCGTGTATCTGCTTAAGTAAAGAACAGGTGAAAGGACGAGTTGAACCGCTGGTCGATCCACTCGGAACTATTCGGATCATTAGGGGTCAAATTTTATCGCAGAGCTATTCTTTTATTCGAGTTGAGTTGAATTTAAAGAAATACCTCTCAAGTCTCAAAGAATCTGTAACAGTTAGCTCCTCTCTTCTCATGCAGGCACGAGAGATTCTGCTGAATCGATATCAATTAATTGAGCTATGTAGCTTTATAGGTGGCTGACATTATCTCGATCTTGCATCGGTCAGGACCACTTCAGGTCTTAATTCAATTATAGCGATGGCGAAAAGACCGTGAGCGAGGGTGCAAAGGTTAGGTGCCATATGTACTCTAAAGTCCTCTTGGGAGAGTGTGAACAACGTGGATCGAGCTGTGATTGGTACTCTAAAACCCGCATAAGCGGCAAGCATGTATTGATTGGAATTAAAATTCCCAACTGAACATGTTGCATCCGATCCGGCGAAAAAACACCATCCGAAACGATGAAAAATTCTATTTGTAGACAAATGTTAACGAAGTTTGCAAAAAATCCCTGCAACTTCAATAATAACTTAATAAGTTTGAAAATCACTTTCATATTTCAGACTTCACACTCTTTCTCTTATTCCGCTCTTTACCTCTTTTTAAACGAATTTTTCTTCCTTCTTTTGTTTTCCAGAAACTTCCCCTTTCTCCCTTTTATCGATTTTCGCTTGAATGATAATTAAATTAATAGAACCCAATAAGAAAGTCCAACTATTTTTTATTAAAAGTTAATTTTTGTTGGTTAAAAAGCCTAATATTTTATTTTTGTTTCAAATTCATCTCGTTCTAAACTCGTTCCTGTGAAATCCAACCAAACTTCTCAGAACACATACTTAATATAATGTACTAGATTTTAATTGTATAACAGATAAAAAAATATTGAAAGGACTCTTTTCTTATTTTTACCTGATAAAATGTTTATCCCAAAGGTCACAAACAAATCAAATCACATATCAATATATTATTGGGTCTACAAAATCTTCAAAGTTTCCTGAATAAGCAAATCTTTTCTTTTAACAAACTTATTGGTTGCTTTTCCTATTGAAAGTTAAACAATTCAGTCGAAAAAATGTTGAGAGAGGAAATGTCTTCATATACCCAGTGTGCACTAGGTACTTCTAGAGAGTATATAATAGTAGACACCAATTCATTTTATTCTCGATAAGAATAAGTGGCGATTGGATGATTTTATTTAGAAGAATAAAAGAGAGAAAGTGAAGAGGTTTCTATGAAAATGAAAATCATAATGCCAGCGAGGGCGGAAAGAAGCGATCGCACCTCATCTTAAAGAGCACCTCGCGCATCGTGAGAATTAGATTGTGCCAGTTAGATATTAAGCTAAATAATAATATACAATAAGTATTAAGTATATTTCATAATATCGTATTGGTACTCGAAGGTACCAATAATCATCGCGAATGTAATGCGATAATAACGTAATTTCATGGTTCGCGGCGACCAGCCAAGTTGATTTATAATAGTGATCCTCGCGGTTTCAACGATGAGAACAATCGATTTGCACGTATTCGTTCTGCCGATATGAAAATTTTTTAGGCAAAAGTTCATGCTCTTAAAATCTGAGGTGCTATTATAGTCCAAACTACATATAAAATAGAAAATATGTTTGACTTTTCCCTGATTTTTTTCTGATCAAATTTTCATTTTCCCTGACCATTAGTATTCAAAGGCTTGTATTTTAATCTTGTAAAATTTTTAACATAGAATCTTTTATAAACAAAATAAAACAGTTTCAAGATAAAATTTAAATTTGATTTATTTCAACAAATCAATTGACAACAAAACAATTGAATTTTCGACTAAAAATGATGACCGAAAGTTAAATTTGCAACAAAAAATATAATAGTAGATATCTCGAACAGAAAAAAAAGAATTAAAAAAAAAGTCAAATTTTCAACCAAAGAATTAAATTATCAACGAAATAGTAGATTTTTTAAACCAACCAGTTGAATTTTTATTTAAAAACCTAATTTTCAACAAAAAGACACGAATTTCAACCAAAGAAATAAATTTTCAAATGAAACGATGAATTTTACAACTACAAAAATGCATTTTTATTCAAATAGTTGATTTTTTAGTCAAGGAAGAAAAAAAGTAACTAACTAACCATTCAATTCTTTAGGTTATAAATGACAAAGGGTTTTCGGGCGCCACCCATTTAATTCGAAAACTCAGGATGTGCTTTGTGCATCGTTTAACTTATACATGTTGAAACATTTCCCGCCTTATAATACATCGTGAAATTAAAAGTTAGATAAAAAAATCTCTCTAATAGAGAATGTAACTTTTTCCCAAGCTTTCAAGTCTTTTTTTCCGAAAGTCTCTTACCATAACTAATTACTGATTCCCTTCACTTCGATTATCTCGTTTCTTTCATCGTAGAGAGACCTCGTGATACACTTTACGGTTTTCTGTTGACGTTTAGAGCCCTGAGAGTTTGTGTGGTCCACGTAAGTTACACGAAACTCTCAATTTCGCGCAAAGGAAGGTAAGAGGCTTCCGGAAAGAGATACTGGAATAAAGAAAAAACCGGACCTGGAGAGGGAATACTTTGGAAGGGTCCAGGTTGCCGTCGGGAGGCCGATAGTCCAGGGCGGTCGTCTCGCTCGAAACATTCACGACTCAGGGCGTACATTAAATATGATATATGCTTATTGAATTTGTAAGTAAAACGGCCATGTATGACTGTTGCTGTTGCCTGTGGTGGTCGATGTTTGGAGGAACGAAGAGAGTCTTCATACCTCTTTTTTCGAGATAGCCTTTTTAAAAGATGATCCTTTTTACCGATGATCTTTTTTCAAGATTCTCTTTTTTAAACACACTCTTTCTTAAACATCCTCCTCTTTAAAGTTGCCTCCCTTCGTTTACTCCCTTTCATCATCTTCCCATTGCATTTCTATCTTCTCCTGCCTCTTTCTCACCTCCTTCCTTTTCAACTGGTAGCACTGGAGATAAAGCGTGCATAATTAGGAGGAATTCAGCAGGGATTACCCTCTATGGATCCTATCCAGTCATCCCGCTGCTGCCCTTCTTTGTCGAGTAACTAATTTATGTAATCGTTTCCGCGCTCAACGCCAGGCGGTGCTCTTTGCCTCCAGGTCCCAAGTTGCTTAATCGTCTCAGAAGGATGCATCGACTCTTTTATCTTCCACCTTCTTTCCCTCCTTGTTTCCTGACTTCTTTCTACCCCTTTCGTTCATTTTTTCATCCTTTCGTTCATTTCTCTGACTTTCTTATCTTACTATTATTCATCATTTCAATTTCATAGATTAGGCTTTATTTAGATTTTTGAGACAGTGAATCCTGACCAGAAAGGAAGAGATTTCAAGCAACAGGTGGTTTTCGGCATGTGCGCCCATACGCATTTATATGTATATAGAGACTTGAAGAAAAAGAGGGAGAAAGTTCAGTAATCGTTCAGCTTGGCATGGCGAGTGCCCAAGTTGTGTTTTGCCTCGTTGAGCGTACATCGAAACGGAATCCGGTTCGTGCAACAAAACCGAGTATCCTCCTTGACAAATTGAGTTGAGTCTTTGGGTACGCGACTTCGCGCGTACGTATGTCACCTTTCCAGTCCGCCATGTCCCCCTCCCCCCGCCTCCTTCCCAGATACCCAAAATTCACCGGGAGTCTCTTATGAGAGCCAATTTTAGCAAGGTGAAAATGTTTCCAAAAGTTTTTAACAACCAACTTACTTTATCCACCTTTATCAAATATGAGTTGCGATTGCGAACCAAAAATCCAAGAAGCTTACCTGCAACAAAGAAGGAAACTGATTAGAAATCGTTTTTTTATTTCATACTCGATTAACATCAATTAATATGTTAGTAGCGATTGATATTGATAGTCAAGTTCTTATAAATATCAATATTTCAGGATGTCCACTAAAGATCTAAGAAACAAATTCCTTGTTATTTCTCAGAATTGTATTATTATACCATTAAGCCGTTTCCCTGTCGGGGTAGGCGTGAATTGCTCAGTTGGAAAGTAGTAGTGTATGGATGGGTATATGGGTATAGGGTAGATATGTATATAGGTGTAAGGTATAGATATTTTTGATTGATCTAGAGTGCTCGTGTTATTTATTTAAATAACACGTTCACTCCGCAAAACTGCTCCGACCCAGGTTGCTGATCAATCTCTCTAGCGATTACCCCACGTGGAGAGTCTCACAAAATTGTTATGTGTGGCTCCTCACTGTATGCCTTTTTTAAATCGAAAACAGAATCATGAACAGGTATAATTAATTTAGAGCTGATTGATTAACGCATTGGTTCTGCACGTTAGCAAAATATCGTTTAAAAAATTTTGATTTTCGTAATTTTAATATTTTAATGGTTTACAATTTTTTTTTAACAGATTTTGGATGCTCTGATCCGTAGGAGATAATATATTTTTAATTGACCTCTGTTTTCAACGTACAATTTTTAAACCTACATAATACACACAGAATCGTTCATTCCTGCGCAGCCTTTCACAGCTACATATTTTTTATTTGTTAATATTTATACATTTTTTGATTCTTTTGTATTAATGTCGATGTCTATAAATTATCTGATTATGAAGATTTTAATATTACATTATTCGATTTGGAATGTTTTGAAGTGATTTTTTTTTATTTTAAGTGCTTTTATTTTAAAACTGTCTAAGCATTAAAAACAGTATTTTAAAATTGGAAAACGTTCGAAGTAAAACTAAGAGACTTGAGTATAAAGATTTTCAAATTAAACCCTAAAGCATTATGATAATTTAATTTGAGGACTTTGAAAACTACACAGTAGGATCTGACAAATTTTAAAATTCTTATAAGTTGTTTAATGTAAAAATTAAAACATGCTTCTTTAGTTTCAGTTAATAGAGAAACAAGCTTGCCATCTATTATTCTTAAACAAAAATGTTAATTATCACCCACAGGAACGTTGTGCAATATTTCAGCTATAACTTTAAGTCCTTTTATTGCAATTCAAACTAAAGGAGCTTCAATGTCGAAAAAATGAATCAATTAATCAATGGAAGATTATTATTATTAATTTCAATAAAATTTTCCTGAACATTGGACAAGTAGGCCCTGGCAGCATCGTCCGGTTAACATTCATTGCTTTGTATAAAGTTAATTAGACGTGGAATGGATGTATTTTTTTTCAAATTTCGTGTCTCACATTATTACATAACACATTTCAATATGTATTAATAATTTTAATAAAACAATAATTTAATTATTTCCAGAAAGCTGCATTTGGACGACGCTACCCTGCCTCCCCCCGCATACAGGGGCAGCGCTAGACACCGATTTTTTATAAAAACAAAACATTTTATAATAAAAAATAATGATAGCTCAGATAAAACCTCTAATCCGTGAACATTTTTCTAGGTGCAGACTAAATCTACCGACTAAATAAGAATATCTCATGCTTTACCAACCGTTGAAAAATAGAATTATTCTATGAGCTTTACACACGTTTTATTTTAGGATTAAAGTCTTCGCTGCCCTAAGAAAGAAGCATTAACTATTTGATAAATTTAATATATTTTAAACTTGAATGAGATTAAATTTTCATAATTAAGTGTTGGAATGATGTTTCGAACGCTCAATTCCATCCACCAGTGAATCTTCCATTATTTTGATGTCAAAACTGCTTTGTACACAATTTTTCTTTTGTAACTTAAATTTTCAAGATTTGCGTTCACAGCACCATTTTTCTAATAAAAAAGATTTATTTATTGCTGAGAAAAATTAAAATGGTTAAGGAATAACGATTTTTTGCAAAGACGCCTTTGCCTCTATGTTTGCCGCTGTCCCGGTCTACCGTGCGCAAACTGGGGAAAAAAAAGAAAGAGATTCAAGTGGCCATCCTTAATAATAATAACTCATCCTCCGAGATACTGTTTCACATCAACACTTTGATTTGACCAGAGGAACAGCCCGCGGTCTGTGAACGAAATTCGATTCAATCTTCGAAGTCGCGGAAGCAGAGAGAGAGAGCAAAACAATGAGGGAAGAAAGTAAGAATGCAGGGAGATGGATGGCTGGAGGAAGAGAAGAAACGCCCTCGAATCGAACGGGTATAATTTTCAGCGAACTCCTTTCGGCCGCGGCTCCCTTATAGCGAGCTCGGTATGCCTGCCTGAATTATCGTTGACCTCCAACACGGGCTTACAAGGCACTTTCGTCGACGGTACACTCAGCGTGTCCCTCGGTCCCGGCTCCTACGTTCCAACATTGTTGCATCGCATAAATTAATACGGGCTCGGGGATTCTGTGTTACGGCGCCCAAACATCGGCTCCAAAAAGCCAGTCTCTTGCATCTTCAAGAGAGGTGGTTCTTGGATCGTTTATTCGGACGCTTAGGATTCTTTACGGTCAGAAGATATTCAAATCCCTCGACCATTCGTGAATTGTCCAAATCTCTTCTCTCCTACCTTTCCTTGTCCGTTTTCACTAAAGAATTTGCCCCGAAACAGGTTCTTTGTAGAAAATCGTATGCCAATTTAGTACAAAGCGACTGGAATGTCGCCAGGAAATGTTTTGATAGATGTACAACGCAACTAATCGGCAATAACTGTAATTGCTGATTTATAATCGTTCCAACGGCATGGCTCTGTGGTTAATCATGACGTGAAATTATAATTGATGCCACAACGAGAGGCGGATACATATACAAGAGAATATCGTCCAGTGAGCCTCGGAGAACGCCAAGAGAAAAATAACGTCGACCCCACAATAATAAATTAAACAATGCACCTTGAAATTTTAGCTCGCAACTGAGGACCGCATGATCAACGATCGCAAGCGCTGCTATAATTACTCGTTGTCATAAAGCATCTGTGTTGACGCCTTAGAAGCCATATACTAATTGCCGTTACGATCAACTGTGAAATGGGTACTTTGCGAATAATTTATTTCACAATCAATAAAAGCCAACCAGAGGCATCATTATTTGGTACCGAAGACAACGCAAAAATTTTGAAATTTCATTATGTATTTGTACTTCCTTTTAAATTCTTTGATATACATATATTAGCCTTAGAATGATCGATTTGTGGCTGAGTTGAAGCAGTTGAAGATGAGATGCAAGTCATTTGCATAAAAGGAGTCGGCAGCTTCTAGGTAACGAAGTCGGCGTGTTCCATGATACTAACCGATTTACCGGGCAAAAGCGTGCCACGACATAGCATCTAATTGGTAATTAAGCTTGGGTTTACGACGGGAGCTACCAAGAGGTCGGGAACAGTGGGCAGAAGGTCCCCTTGCATCCGCCTTTACTGAGAGAAGCTTCTGCTATTGGCTATTTATTTACAATCACTTTAGCAAGTGTTTTAACAGATGGCAACAATGCACACCGTTATAAACCATAAACTTTCATGCACTCTGAAAGAAAGAGATTTTGATGAAGATATACGAGAAATGTTTTACCCAAGCTCATCTTGTTCCCAGAGGAATTTTCATAGCCCTAGCATAAAGAGAATTGAGGAAAGAGAAATATATGATTCTCAACAATCTTGACTCTTGAGAAGACATATCTTCCAAATCCTGGTGTCATCTTACAGAGTGACCTCAGGAACGGTAATTTTGAGCGAGTGCTCCGTTTTTAGAAAAGAAGAAGCGTAAGATAAAGGAGTACCGACCAACTGGATGTGATATCATGTACCGATCGTCAGTGGAATTCCCCGAAATAATACGAAAATCTCTTCTTGGGCCTGAAGAACCCTCTTGGCGGCGAGGTGGCGTTCAAGAAAGACGTCCTCGCTGTTGTTGCTGTTGTTGTCGTCGTTGTTGTATGTACAGTGTATACGGAGGTGGAACGTGGACGGCTTGGCCAGAACCGCCTTCCTGGCCTGCCTGCCTGCCGGCACCGTTGATATATAGCGCGCATAAGAGATGTAGTCAGATCACGGTCCCCTTCATGACGCTGCTTCTACACCGGCGAACACGTTCTTTCCTACGATAAATCCTTGCGCAATGTAAAACCTCCGGCCACCACATCCATGGGTGCGAGAGGGTTTCGTTTACTTTCTTTCTTCATACCCTTGCACTCACTACTACGAATGTCAAGTCCCGAATGCCATTTGGTCAGCTCCAAAATTTACGATTCGTTGTGAACGATTTAGCGATTCATCAAGTCATAGAGAACCGAGGTTGGGACAATTGACAACGGAATAGACTTCCCAGGACAAGTCTTCCCGAAACGAGTTATCCGAGGATATCCCTTCCTGAAGGAAATGACATCTCAAAAAATTTATTTCCAAGTACGAAAGTTAATGCCTACATTTTAAAGGCGAACTGGTACATCCCCAGTTACGAAAATTCGCTATTGGATATCACTTCATAATTCAGACATACATACTCAGACTATGATTATATTGAGCAAGCCTTCTCAGAAAGTCATTTCCTGGTTCAAAAAAAAATCCCAAAAACATACGTCCCCTTTAGATTCCTCTCCCTGGAAAACCTCTCCCTTTCCACCCTATTATGTTTCATCCCCTCTCGAAGTGTCTCGAACAATGAACAAGGAAAACCTGTCTCAGGAAGATCCGTCCAATGGTGCCAATGGTACAAATTGGGACAATGATACCTAGGATATATGTTCTAAAACTTATGTTCTAAAATTTATGTTCTACCAAAATACTTTAAAATCCATTCAGATTCAGCTAAAATTTTTGGGGTCAAAAGTACTAGAAAAGTCCCACTCACAGAAAAAACAAAGTGTGAACCTAGCACTAATTTCAGGGTACCATTTCCCTGCAACGAAAAATAATCTTAGTAGTGTAAATGGTATCATTACACAAAGTATCGTTTCCCTCGGACACCTGCCATCTTGAAATTTTTGAAACAAAAGTACTAGAAACGTTTTTTTATCATGTTTACAAGTTTCTATAGGACTTATGTCTCAAAAAAGTACTGTTAATACAGATTTAATATACTAAAAAACTTCTAAATCCTTCTTGCTTCAGCAGAACTTTTTTGGGACAAAAGTACTAGAAAAGGTCGACTTTCAATTTTTTTCAAAATTTTTACAATTGCGCATGAGATTTATATACCTATAAAAGGTCCTTCAGGAATAGGACAAAAGTTCAAAATAAGTCCCTACTCCTGTCGACGAAGAAATTTGTTGAAACTTGACAGTTGTACAGTTTTAAATTGATATCTCAAAACAGTTTAAAAACCAATGCTACATTTTTTTAAATTTTGAAAGTGTTTACAGTATTTATGTCAAAAAAATCCTACAGAAGCAGAACATATTTTAAATGTATTACGTACTTTAGCTCCATTTCAGTAGGACTTTTTGGAACACAATCTCATGAGCAGCAGTCAAAATATTGAAAAATATAAAATGGAACTTTTGCAGTACATGTGTTCCAGAAATGAATTTGGACTCGTAAAAGTTTCATAAGAAATTAAGTGAGACTATCCTAGTACTTATTTTCTATAAAAATATAGGATTCGAGCTGAAAGAGGGCGTATTTTGAACTTCTGTGGTACCTGATCTCATTTCAGCACTAACTGCACATAAATAAATAAAGTTTCATTTTTAACTAAGAAACGGTGTCACAATGTATTGAAACAAAATTGAACCATAATTGGTTCATATTGACCAATAGGAATAATGAAAACAACTCAAGGGTTTTTCCGTTTTTACATTGATCAAGAGAACGAACATAACTAAAGGTCAAAATGAGTTTGAAAGAAAATTCCCTAAAACAAAATTGAATACCTGGATTTCTCTGCGTGATGTAACATTAATTCGATCAGAAACTAACATAAAACGGAAATTTTCTAATACTTGTGTCCCTACTTGGACTTATAAGAAATTTCAAGAAAAATAGGTACATCAGTACTGATTAGTATCATACTTTCTATTATAGTGGGATTTCATTTGAGATCTTATTGAGATTCCATCGGCACTTTATTTCTCACTCGGTTGCATAATCCCAACTAAGAAATATTGCTAAAATAATCTTTCAAGTACAATTTGCATGCTAAAGAGACTGCAGCTGATGTAACTCAATCTTTCACGAGCAAGTGAGATAGCTTTCGATTCTAGAAAAGGAAAAAGCATAATCTGGCCTTAAAATCAGGAGATTTTTCGAAGGCATACATATACGTAATGTCTTGACGGTGGCTTTCGCTCGTAATTAACGTACGTACCGACACTACCGTTAATTCGATCGAGCGAGAGGGAAATCTTTGCAATTGAGATGGCGAGATAACGAGAAGGGTGGACCAGGCGGGGAGGATGAGAAAACGGGAGAAAGGAGAGAGACAGAGAGTTGGAGCGCACGAGCTCGATATCGACCCTGTCAATCTATGGAGGTGGTCGTCCGCGAAAGTGCCGCGGTGCATACGCTAATTATGTGGATTTACATGGCTACTCGCGACCCAAGTCGAGCCACGACTCCCAAGTCCCTGGCGGCAACGCGACGCGTAAATCCTACTCGAAAATAAATGTATCCTCCGAACGATCGTTATAGCAAAGAGCACAGTTCCCACGAAAACGATACGTCCAGACTCTATTTTTTCCCGACATTTAGTCGCGACTCGAACTGCGCAATCCTTTCAATTTAAGAATAGAGTTTACATATGTGGAGATGAATAGCTTTGTAATAGGAAAATGAAATAGAGGTGGGACATTTATGTGCAAATCTAACCTGAGGACTGAGGACTGAAGTGAAGTGTACCAACAGGCATCAACATGTCACTGAGAGATCCATGGAAACCTGGTTGCAGCTTCTTTCATTTTTCTTCTCTCAAGACATTCAAATTGGCACGCGATCATTGCAATCCGCAATAGATGGTTTTCGAATTTGGCTTCTACCATATTTGTATATTCTCTTGCTCACAGTCAGTGAAAGAGAAACTCGTCCAGATCTATCACCCGTTGTGTAATACGGAACCATAAATGTAGCGAGATGAACATCCGAAGCTTACACCTGTTCTCTTGCACTCCAACCGGAAATTTGTAATCCCTTGCGCACCTGGCAAAGTGCACCTTACGAAAGACTGCTAATTACCTGTATATGGTATTGACCGGAGGGGAAAATCGGGGCAGAGAAGATCAAGAATGAGAGAGAGAGAAAAAAGGCTGAGTGAGGGTGGCTGGGATTTTATTTATAGTGGCAACTTACTGACGTATTACACATGTCACATCAACACTAAACGATCGATACCACAGTATAAAATTCCCAAAGAGAGACAGCAGGATGCTCAGTCCTGTAGCCAATCGGGAAGCATGCTCCAGCAATCTGTTACTGTCGACCAAATTATTTATGGCATTATTTATACAACTCCCATTATTTATTACTACGTAATACCCTAACGAGTTATGATAGCTCGAATTGGAAGGTGCAATGAACGATATGCTTCGCACCTCGACATATTCGCCAGGAAATTTTCCCTTAGCAATCAGCCACCATAAATGGGTTTAAATGATATACTACCTCTTTTTATTTGAAGCTTTTATTTCATCACTTCAGATGCGTCCGATAAGAGATGATTGTTAAAGGGTGAGTAGGTAGGGACGTTTTTTGAAGTAGGATTCGAATTTTGAGTGGAAATGACTTGCAACCAAGCAAGTGTGGCTCGATCATTAAAAAATGAGAACGTAAAAAGGGAAACATTCATTAGCGCAGTGACCGAAACGACTCGACCAAAAAGCAGGTATACTCGGTATGCAAAATCCTATAGCACATAACGGGAGCATCGTGCAGTCACTACGAGATATCGAGTCCGATACACATACAGGCCGTGTTGGTACGTAATTGCGAGTCCGCCGGAAAAAGTTGCCTTTCTGCCGGGGGGAACATAAGGATAAGGTTGCGGTCTGACCAGTGTGAGCAGAACATTACGCTCCTTGTGTTACTCGATATTATGAACCAATTCCGCAGCTCTGCAAATTATGTACTTGTTGACTTTAGCTTACTAGAATTTCAGCCTTATCTAACACCAAAGGAATTAAAGACTCTAGAAGTGTTGAAATTAATGTGGTTACTGGTATGGATATATTATAGGCAAAGTGAACTTTCAGGGCCCATGACCTGTTGAAACGCATTCCGCAACTCAATAAAATTTAGCTCTTCTCTCGACAGAAGCCAGCTGGCGCAGCTGTGCTAGTAAGTTACGAGTTAGATACTTCGTGATTAGAGCTTGGAGCAATTTAGGCCACCTTGCACCTGAAGACAAAGATCTTGATGGGGAGGAATGACATTTAATTGAAATCCGGGTAATTAATACGTTGTCAAAGGACAAGGGGCAGAGTCGGTCTCGAGGCGACACGTTGGATCGATGATAAGATCGCCTCGCCTTCTCGGGTTCATACCTCGTAAATTTCCACTTGAGAACATCAGCCAGCTTTGAAAGTCTCTTAAGCAGAACGTATTGTCCATACTACTATAAGAACTTCTTATCAGAAGATAATTAAACTAATTTCACCATTCCCTTGTACCTTTACAAGTAAAAACTTGAGAAATGTCTGTTAATTAATTAATTCATTTATTTATCTCGATCGGATAATAAATAAGATGAGCAGTTTAATACAGTAGCCTAATTTCGGATTCCTCTCCCTCGCTTCGTTAGGAGCGAGGTTCCTCTCTTCCCGCCAATTTCGAATTGCTATTTATTTAATGGACGGGACCCATTATTTGGAACCTCCGGACTTAACGAGGTACGACCTCGTGAGATTCTTTTACCGCGACCCTTTCAAGCTGGGGGGCGAGGGGTAGAATACGGCAATACGCAACCCTTTTGCTGGTCGATCTTTCTCGACCTTACTCTTCATCTCCTTCCTTCTTTCTTTTCATTCTTGGTGGAGGCAATGCACGCACACGTCGTGCTCGGCTTTTCTCTTTCTCTCCAGAGAGCGGTCCCGATCTTAATCTCCCGTGCGAGGAATTCGAGAACGTTGCGCCTCTTGCGCTTACCTCTTACCTCCTTCTTCGTGGATATTAGTTCCACCCAGGTTGTTGCCAGTACACTGTCACAGCCACTATGACATAAGGAACACCATCATACACGTCACTTTGCTTTAATTTTCTTCGTTCCTCTGATGCCACTGTCCACCTTGCACCCAGCAACAAAATCGTTTATATTGAACCTGATTAGCTTTTATTTTAATAAAAAATACCAAGAGAAACAGGAATTTCTCAAAGCTAATAGTTTCGCAAATACCTTTAGCTTGCTATTCACAACTCTGCAATTTAACTCTTCAATTATTCAATGTTAAGAGTGGAAGTGCTAAAACTAAACCATTTAAATTCCAAGTGCAACAATAACAATGAAATACTTGGGTAGTTTACTGACGATTATGAAAAGCTATTGAATCAGCAGCTTCTAAGATGACTTGAACAATTTGCAACTACCAAGCAATAGAGAATATCCGGAAAGAACTTGTGAGGGAGCGAAGAACGATCTTCTACGTGAGTAATAGTAATAGCTTTTAAATTGTCTCTCGCTCTAATGGCAAATAATATCCTCACCTCTTCCTTTTTCTCTCCTTTCTCTACTTTTTGTTTCCTTTACGAAGAAAAGACAATCAAATCTTTCTCTGTTTTTGTCTAGAGTTAAGATAAACTACCAGTTCAGAATCTCATCATCTCTTAAAAAAGAACATCTGACAAATAGAAATTGAATTTAAACAAACTCAATTATAGAAACAAAAACTCGTCCTGCTTTAATCTGACTCGAAAATGCCACAATTTTTATTTTTCTATTCGCTTTGCGCTTCTATTCTCCGTATCTTGTTTCGGGTCTTCGACTTCGGACACCTACAAGATACATTCAAGCAAAATGCATTACTTCATGAACATTAAACACCTATTTCGTTTCTCACGTAAACCTTCATACTCTCAACATAATACACAGTGGATCACGGTTTTTGTAGATTCTAAATCACGAAACTTGAATTAAAGACACCACGATAAGATCTATTCTTAGCGAATCCTGTAGATTCTATTCAACCAAGAAACAAGCTTTTAATTTTCCACCGATTCAGATCAGAGAATTTTAAGTATTTTGGTGGCTCTTAGATACACGATCTAAATTACACACGTCAGATTAAAGTCCAACATCTTTTACTCAAGAAAACCAGAATCTGGAACATTTCCAATTCCAAATTCCAAGAAGAAACTAGCCTCACAGAATTCTAGTCTCATGCAAAGAGGTTGTATTTATAATTTCAGAAATTCTTGTTACATCCTACCTTCAACACCATTCATGAATTGTCATCGCAACCATTCCCAATCTAATTATTTTATATCACATTTTTTGTCAACAACTTACTTCTCTAATTGGTATTAGCAATCAATAGAAACCAGTTGTGGAGCTAACCAGTTGCTTTTTTTGCGACTGTCATTCCAAGCAGCCTTGAAGATCCTTTTTTCGCTTCATCGCGAAGACGTCTGAGTCGTCGCGGATTGTTTGATGGTAGATGTGTGCAGATACGAGGGTAAATGCAAACGCACATGGTAAGAGAGTTGACAACGATCGACTACTCTCGACTTGGACTAATAATCGCGCAGCGGGCTCCCAGTAGCGGATAAAAAGCAATATGAAACCATTTCTAGAGATCTTATAGTACACGATTTCTACCGAGCCTCTAACGAATCCCCTGGACACTGTCACGCGTTCTCATGCGAGGAGAGCATTAGTCGGTCCGTCGCGGCCACGACACATTACGATGTGTTTCTTGTGGCCCAGGTTCCTGCACAGTGCATGTACGCGTACATTTGCGGGACCCAACGCAAGTTCTTGCGAGCATCAGGACCAACTTGGTTATGCCGAGGCACTTGGTCATAGATTAACCGATTACTGACTACATGCTTCACATGTATGTGTATGTTGGCTCGTATGTAGCTACTGGTTGCTGATGTAGGTGGATGTATTTACCTTTGAAAGAGGTTAATATTGAAAATCGACCTTGAATTCATAAGTTCAAGGAAGGCCACTAAAGCACTGAAAGAACTCTAAAGGATGACAGAGTGACAACCAAACAATTTCCATTGTTGGCAACGTTACCGGATGTCATAAATTGAAAATATATATAAAGGGCCACTTTGGGAGCCTCAGTCTAAAAGATATAAAATAAAACAATTAAAATCTTGTTGTAAAATAAAGCAACCACCATCATCTACAATAATAAAGCTGCCCACACCTTCAAAAGATCCTAATTGATCGGACGTGGCTCTCAAGGGAGAATCGATTATGGCCAAATAACCGCGACGTCTGACTCCTATTCAGAGGTCACTGGTGTCGACTCAAGCTGCTGAGCCGTTTTATTGAAACTCTAACGACCTCACTCGCAAAGTTTCGTTTTTAAATCGACCATCAACACCTCTTCCGGTCCTATGCTAAAAAAGATATTTTTCAATTAGGCTCGAGCAACATAAACATCTAATTGATAGTGACATTCTTTAAGAGAGACGAACAATGAGCTATAAATATAAATACTGCAAATTTCACTTGACCTTTTATCCAGAGTAGTCAAGCATATTTTATTATTCACTTATTAAACAGTTATGTATTAGATAATTATAAGCAATTTAACTAAAGCATTTTTATCTTCTCCGGGTCTCGATTTTCTGATTGAAATTGAATAGTTTCCGATTAAGGTAATTGAAAACACGTGTTGATGGTTTATGTTTATCAGTGAAAGCTAGTAAAGTAGAATCAGTTTACAAATGCCCCGGCTCTAGTGATAATCTCCCGGACGAGAACGTGTCGCGTTGCAACTCGCTTCATTCAGTAGATACTGAGTACCAATACCTTGTCACTACATACATACTCGTGCATCAACGTACAAGCACATCGTACGCACATTGCTAGAGGGCAAATGGAGATGCTGATTTCCATACGCCCCTTGTCTGATCCCCAGCCCTTCGAAGCGAGGAACCTCACCGCCGGAATTACTGAATATTTATATGCGTGCGCTATTCCAGGTTAAACAATGAGTACCCACTGCCCACGCCTATACGTCCCACGACCCACGAAGTGTTCTCAGAGGAGTTCAACCTAAAACATAACCATAGGGGTCATATTTCATTTTTCTAGGCATCGAAGATTTTGGTAAGTTTCGGTAGATGTAACTAGGTTTGGACCAATTCGAACCACTTGTTAAAACGCTTTTAAGCACTTTGTATTAACTGTTAACAGTTGGTACCATATTGTACCACTTATAACTTATTACCACTTGGTACCACTTTTTACCAGTTGGTACCACTTTCTAACACCTGTTAACACCACTCCTTTGACAGGTAATGATACAATCTCTTAAGTACCTCAGATAAAATCCATTTAGATTCTCCTGGTATCATATCTTTGGTAAATTGCTGGTACCAGAGAACCTCCCTTTCTACATCTCTTAAATTCTAAAGGTCAGGCAGGTTGTTAATGAGTACATCGTCGTTGACTGCGAGACAGATATGAAATCCTTAGAGTAGAATTCATAAGTTGAATCAGTGAGAAGGAAGAAGTCAGACAGGAAACGAATAAGGAGAAAGAGAGAGAGAGAGAGAGAGGGAAAGAGCGGAACTCCCGCGGCGAGTAAAGCTAAAAAATAACCCAGCCTGCCAGAAGTACAGGTTCATTGAATGGCCGAAAGTACTGAGAACTTCCCTCTCTACTTTGCTGGCCCCTATTCAATTCAGTGTACTCACTTGTACTCGCATTGTGAGCCCATGCGTCGATGTACTCGACACGCGCAGAGGTGCTCAGGATGCATACGGGGGTTCACACAAAGGGCTCGCTGTTAGCGACCGGTTCGCCGCCCCTTAATGACTCGTAATCACGGAACGGTGATGTCTCTGAGTTATGACGCCCTGACCAGGGAGCACCTAATAAAACAAAGTTGGTGAGCGAAAGGGTCGAAATGAAGAGAGGAGAATTCCCTCTTTTTGGTAGCGTTTGGTTCCAATTCTTTAGTAGATTTTGTACTAGCGCTTCATTACTTTTTTATGACACTCTTAGTATTGTTATCACTTTTTCAGTAGATTCTATACCGCTTCCTCATAATTTTCTGGCACCCTTTGAAATCTTAATACATGATATCATGTCTTTGGTATCTTATATCCTTGGCGATTCTTAAACATGAGAAACGTATACATGCTTGAGAATAAAGAACAGTATCAATTCATTGTCAGAAAAGACATCTCCTAGGAAAATACTATTTCCATTGTAATGGTAGGTACTTTCAAAACTGAATTTTTGCCCCTCTTGCATTGTTCGTTCTGCTGCTCTTACATGTTCTTCCGTTTCGCTTCCACTTTTCAAACAGGTACTTCATCGACGCGCCTTAGTTGTGCAAAATACCGTTTTAACAAATACACAATTTAATCATAATATAATATACTTCCCGATAGCAGTACTATTCTCGACAATCTTTTGAAATAGATTTATTGTTTTGAAATAATCAAAATCTCGTGTGTAATTCCAGTCTCGTAATACAATCAAAGTCTGAGACTAGCATCAAGCTGAAAGATTGTTAATTAATTACGATATACCGCTCTGTATAAATGATCATTTAAGCACAAATTTACAACAAAGTAGGCCGTATAACTGGACTCTTAAAGTAGAAAGACCTTTACCAATATTATCTTTCGCTAATGGTCTAAGGCTAAAAAAAGTCACGCAAAAGTTATTTCATTCAGACATGCACGCACACTGCCCTTTTTGCTATGTCACGCTGTGTTATTATAGCATGCTATCGATAATCAATTCAAATCATTTCGTCGCGCAACTATAGGATGGTGTTGCGGCCGTGTAAAAGACGTTCTCTGCACTCTCTTCCTATGTCTTTCCTCATGCCACGATTGACAGCTCCTATCTCGTAGTACCGCACCTTTCTTCTCAGACTCTTCCTTGCCCACTTTCCCAGTAGATATTTATTTCGAAGAAATATAATAAACAATGAGTTTTCCTAGTGAAAGCATTACAAGATTCTTCATCAACCTTTCAGTAAATTCAACTGTCAGGTAATTCCAGCATGACCATAGATTGAAAACTAACATATATGAACTCAATAAATCAAAACATACAAGTGGGAAGATCTAGAAACTATCTGGAATCTGGATCATACAATCACAAAAATTAATACAGTACCACTTTTTACCATCTACTACTACTTTGTATAACATTTTATCACTTGTTCACACTTTCAATTTACTGTTAGCACTTGATACTACATAGTTGTGAACACCTTTTTTCACTTGGTATCAACTGTTACCAAGTTTAGTACTTTATAGCAGCTTTTACTATTTGGTACCAACTACTACTATTACGATATGCTGTCACTCTAGTCTATACCAACTGTTACCACTTGCTCCAACTTGGTACCATTTGTTACCACTTATTGTAACTCTGTCCATCATTATTGAACATGATTGAGTACAGCCTAAAAAATGTTGTTTTATAACACACTTTTCGTACGATTTTTTTGGAACCTATTGATGCGACTGCTATAATAAATTTACCGTTTGTTCTGGCTTTCATAGTTTTATTATCTTTTAGTAATAGTTCCATAAACTTATTGGTATCACTCATGTAGTACCTTGATACCCAAAAGTTCTTCGAAAAATTTCTTTTGAACGACTCTTTTCAACACTTTGGTGGCTAAAATCTTCAAGTTTTTAGATACTTAGAAGTGAAAAATTCAATTGAGGTTTGTTTAAGTTAATATAGCTGGGTTAAGTAAAGGTGAACTCAACACGAAAAGCTATATAGGTTCTTCTTTGAAGATGTAACAAACTACAGTGGGAAGAGATGACGCAGCCTGCACTCTGACCCCTTTAAACTCAAGACTCATTTTTAACTCTTTATGTATAAACGTCATAACTCTGGAATACCATTTCACTATATGAGTATCTTTATTGCTGCTATTACACGGCGTACGACGCGAGAGTCGGGCCGTTACAGCGATATTTATACATAAGCGCCCCAATGTAACGGCGAAAAATCTGCCAGTTCTCTCCCACCAAACTCCAGATTCATGACGCACAACCATTACTCATAAAGAGAGAACTCTGAGGTGTTACCTTTGGGACGCAAGTCATCCATCATAACACCTTTTTTCGATCTTTTGTTTCAGGGGTAATGCAATTATCTGCTTCATCAATACGCACCTAAGTACACGCATTAATTTTAATAAAAAATGAAGCATTCTGATATAGCGAGAAAAATGGTTTAAACCATGAAGCAGACTGTGATCTTTGGAGTTAAACTTGAGTGATCTCAAAGAGAATCATTCTGATAAACGACGGTCGGAGGCAGAAGGATTATTTAACATAAATATTGGCCGAAAATTTCGATGTATGCCGCTGGCTGATTTCCTGCTGACACGACGTTAATTGAAAGCTGGACTCAACTGCGAGGCATTCCAACAAGAAGGACGACGAAAACAGACTAGGGAATGAGATCAAAATAAAATTAGAATTTTAATCGCAGAGGAAGTTAGGTCCACAATTTTGTAAATTTATGTTTATTTATTCTGTTTTAATTATTCTTTGTGAGGGTATAAATATACTGGTGATTGAAAGCATCTTTTTCCTTTGTAGAAGTAGAGGGACACAAGATGGCTACCGAGCAGAGCAGAAGACAATAGATCTGTCAGCTGTCTGATTTCCGAGGCGTTTATTCCGCGACTTTGTCATTTGAAAGAATAGATATCTCTCTCGGACGGCTTGACTTTGAATCGACACGACGCAGAAGAGCCAAGGAAGGACTGTTGGCAATGGGAAGGACGAGAGGGAAGGAGCGATGTGCGAGGTGTACAACGGAGGCAGAATAGCAGCCTCACGGCTTCACGGTGGTTATCCTCGGTCCCTCTTTTCTCGGCAGGTTTACGACGAGCCAACGCAAACACGACTGCGCTCCGCCACTAACTGGCCACCTAGCTACTGGAGACTAGCTACTTCCTATAGATCTGTTTTTAGGTACACAAAGATAGCACGTGTAGGCTTGATGCACAAAAGCTGAATGCATCTTACTTGGCTTTGATGCCTTGCAGAGATACACATTTTAAATTCGTGAGATGTTCGGAATCATTCATCATAAGTAACTAGTACTAAGTAGAAGATCTTATCTAAAAGACTAAAGAGCCATAAGTTAACCATAAAAGTTATGGAGATAAGAGTCACTGAGGGAGAAAAAATGCTGACCATTTCCCTTCCAGTCTTTAGGCACCACGTCTTCACAAACGGTTGATAGCTTTTTTTATGCTATTTGGTACATGGTATCAAATGTTACCACCTGGTACCAACTGTTAGCACTTGTTCTATTTTTTTACAAATTGTTAACACTTGCTATCACTTATATTACTCCCAACTGATACCACTTTTGACCACTTAGTACCAAAATATACCATTTGTAACAAGGTATCAACTAGATACAATACTTTTTCCCCCTTGCCATTTATTTTTGCCACTTGGTACCAAGTATTATAACGTATTAGTACTTGATAGCAGCTGTTACCACTTGGTACCACTCTTTACTAGTTAGTATTACTTGTAACCACTTGATAACAACGTATACTTTGAATCTAAGCTCATAAAAAAATATTGTATTTTTTAGTTGTGTGCGACAGAGTAAAGGATAACGGATCGCTTCGGATGACGCCCGAAAACCTAAACTAAACCGCTTCCTAAAAATAATCTAAAGTAAGATACTCATAAATAAGGCCTAATATCCTTGATCCTTGACTCCATATCTGAACAATAAAATCGCCTGCTAATAAACTTAAAACTGTTCCCAGGGTAATAACTGAGAATGAAGTACTTAATTGGGAATAAAAGAGCGTACAATAACCCTCGACACATTTATTATAGCATACGGTTCCAAGCTCTACGTCCAAGATGATCACAGTCTAGTGAAATTTAAGAGGGATGGACAGACTTTTGGGCATGTCTTATCTGAAGTTGATGCTAATGACAGTTTGGTACCTGATAGAAAAACAGGTTTCAGGAGGTCCTTTTATCGCTGCTTACGTTTGCCTTGCAAAATTTACTTTATCTTATCGACAGTGTTCGCGCAATTAACATAATTACGTCTCACTTAAGTATTTTCTGGTGTTCACTTACAACACATTTTCAACATTCCTTGGAATGTCTTGTTTTAAGATTTACTAGCTGTAGTGCTAATGTCCAGTGTCAATAATCCAGGATGCAATATTCGGCAGTTGTGGAAAAAATAAATTTTTTTAATAGGTTCGGTGACCAATTTCTTCAACGATTAAAACTCTTCCTGAATATATTTTGGCTAAATCTGCCCACAATATCGCAATTTAAATAAATGAAGGAAATTATTATTATACCAAGGATAGGTGGATTTTTTTTAAGTTTTGCATCTTTCCCACGTCTTTAGAATCTTTTCTTTGATATCCCTAATCCAAGAACCGTAAGGCCATAACTTCCTAGACCTCTTTAAAATTGCTTTGTTCTCGCCAGTAAGAAAGATCGAAATTACTGGAATGCAATGCTGCGAGTAGCTGTACTCTCTAGTCAAATAGTTTCACACCTTTTCAAGCGGTTCGCATAATTCCCCTAACGGATTCCATTTACAAACACGTAAATCAAGATATCACTGTTGGTATTTTATGACATCAATTGTTTAAAAAAGAGCAAATAATGAAGTGCAAAAAATAATTACAACCGAGTTATGTATTTTTGCAAGAATATAATTAATGGAAAGAATTTTAGGATCCATGAAGCGATAACCAGTATTAATCATTATGAGGTGCAGGACATCTAGCGACAGCTAATAATTCCAATTTTATGCAAGAGTTCTATTCAGATATGTGGGCAGTTGAACTGGAAATACGATGGTCCGCAAAGAGCAGTCCAGCTGCCACGATGACAGTGGCTCGTATGTACTCACATTCGAAGATAAGTCCGCCGTGCCGTCGAGAGACACGAGAAAGGACTGGAGAAGAGATATCCCGGCTTACCTGTAACAGAAAGAAAACGTCGGGTTAGATCGGATATCGCGCGTTGCAGGAACGTTTCAATTACGCTTCGCGATAAATATCGTGTACGACTAAAGCTGGATTACGCTTCAAGAGATTACGTACCCCTATACGAATATCTCGAGCTTTACTCTTTTATAATCAGACAGTACCTGGAAAATACTCATATTTAGCCAGAAGCTGCCAATATCACTCACAAAAACCCAAACAATTCAACATGTTTATATTTTAGAGCAATCGCTTCTAGGTTGCTTTACGAACTATTGAAAAAATGGAACAAATTCTATAAGTTGAATTTTAAAAAAATCGAAAGAGAGAATAAAACTTCCAAACTGTCTTTAAAACACAAATTTCATTCCACCTATCTGCTTGTGCAGCAGCTCGTATTTTGTCGCTTTGTCAAACTCGAATGAACTCCTGATAAGGTCGTAAATTTTCAGACTCCGCTCGTAAAAACCGTGACGATCGCCTTCTCTTTTGAGTCCATTTTGGACTTACACTTCATCACTTTTTGACGTGTGGAGTCAAGTACGAAGCAACTGAGATCACCTCACCAGAATACAAATGCAAAACAACTTCCCTCGTACAATTAAAGTTAATTACCTTGCAAGAAGGTTTTAAAAAACTAAACAAAAGTATAAACTGTAAGTGAGTGTATATATCAGTCTAGAGTGTAGGAAGGACAGTACAAGATGGCACAGGATGTTCGAAGAAAAGGGCCGAGCATCTCCCGCTGAGCGTTATTACACTTTTAAGTAATTTCCTTGTCTCGTAAACCACAAGAAGACATTCTGCACCCGGGCAGTTCGAATAAAGCAGGACCTCCTTGGCGCTTTCTTACCCAACTGAACTCTCACCCACTGAAGCTAAAACTGCGTGCAGGACGAGGTGCACTCAGAATGTCTGCACATAATTTCGTCGTTAAGATGCACGCGCTTCGGCGCACACATCCTCCGACACCTCGATACTGCGACCTGTCGCGTGTCTCCATGTTGCACTTGTTTATCCCTTTTTTATGCTGGGACAAAAAAATATCCAAGCTGAGAGCGGTTTCTTTTAAGGTACTCACGAACTCACGAATGGCTTCGATTATCGAGGACTTGAATTATACGAACTTCGGAATATTTAAAAGACTTAAATTTAAGTCCTGAAATTTAAATTTCTTTTACTTTGTAAGAGCATTTGAATGGGATAGGACACACATCGGATTCAATAGACTATCCATCAATAAATTTACTTTGTTCGATTGCTTTCTTTATTATTTGGTGACAATATAAATTTATATTAGATAACAGGTGACTTTAACATTTATTTTTGCATTTACTATTTATTTAACCGAATTTGCTTGGTAACGCTTATAAGTTTCTAAACAAAGAGCTTTCAAGATTTAAAATCGGACTTGCCCTTCAGTTAATCATTAAAACACTTGAGTCAAAAAAGTATTTTTACAACATGTAATATTGTTTTAACGCATCGAAGGGAGTTGGAGTTCCAACGTCTCTTCGATATCTTCCCTTTCGCTTAGCCTCCGGGTGCCCGCAATGACATGCTGGCAAGCGCGAGCTATGTAACTTTACTGGGACCCCTCGTTTGCCGGCCATATTTTTTTGCCACCCGCAATTATTCGCCTCAAATTACCAGGCCGGGTCCTACGGAAAACGTTAATGGTACACACCAGGATAGCCAGGCACTAAGTAGGATACATGAGTCCACCAGAGAGACAAAGAGGGTCGAACTCAAGTCGATAAAAACCACTGGAGGAATTCCATTTGGTCCCTCAGAGTTGGCTAGACAGATAGACAAAACTAAAATTCGACCGAGAGTGGCATAATTTTAGATCTCACGAACTGTGATTCCAGAGAATTGTTTTCGAATTCAGTCCGATTTGGAATGCACGTCTGCAAAGCATAGGGAATAGGAAAATATTCCTAATTGTACTAATAACGCCTTTGCAGTCTCGACGACTAAGAACCGGGAATTTAACTAATATATAAGGTCCAGTAAGTACTCTCGTAAAAAAGTGTATCCGGCTTCCAAGGACATCGGTGAAGACCAATTCTATTGTTCTAGAGGACTGGAATGCAATTTTTAAAGATAATACAAGAAAAGCAGTATCATGCACTCAAATAATAACAAATTTATTTATTTCGGAATGCAGAATATAAGTTTCACTTAAAGAAATTAAATTTGTAATATTTTTGTTTCCTATCAAAGAACATTAGATTAAATGCTATACGAATAGAAAAAAAATCATAAAATAATAAAGAATTTAGATACAGTTTCTTTTTTCTAGCAAAAAATCCAATGGATTTGGAAACATTATAATTCCACACTCGAAATCAACTTTGAAATTAAGACAGACAAAATATTGTAAATCTAGGTTTTTAAGTTCGAATTTCTAGATTTTTTACACCAGAGTTTTAAAATGTTCCTTATTTGATTTCAACTTCATTTATTTCTTACCTCGAACATTTTTTTTTAATTTCTATTAATTAAAAAGGATTTGAAATTTGAACTATTTGCAGAACAGAAAAATTGGTTAAGAATTTTAGCTGAATGGATTATTATGAACAGTGCGGTGTGCCAATAAGGTCTAAGAGATAATTTCAAGAAGACGTCACAGGATTAAGTCAAGAATGACATAAAATAGATGAAACCTGCGAGACGGAATCAAGATCCTCGACGTCCTTGCCCAATATAGAATATTTCTGAGCCAGATATCTATCTCACGGTTTGCTGATGAAGGAAGAGGGCTTTTCTTTTATGAAGGAAAGGTGTATTTAGGGTAGGAAGAGGGGTGATCAGGAGAGGACAGTTCTTCCACGACCATACACGCTTTTCTCTCACGGCGCAAGAAACTCGATCCAATCTACGCGAAGGGATCTATGTAGAACGTGCAGCTCATTTGTCTACCTCTCTTACGCTGCACCGTTTGCATTTCGTGGCCGAAGCTCTACGACTTGCAGCATTTCGCTCCTGGATATTCGCCTTGTGCTCAGAAACTCGAACTACGAGGAGCCAAAGGCGAACCGGATCCGTCCTCTCGTTACGTGACTTGGAATCGTCTAGTTACAATCTCAAGAAATAAATGAAATCTCCCCCCTGATGTGAAAAACGGAACCGGTTACAATATCCACTGCTTTTATCTTCGCACCAGAATGACTTTTCTCCATTTGGAAGTTGATACTACATTCTAAGTATGAATAAAACTAAATGCAAGTAGGGAAATAAAAAATTAATTTACAGGTAGGTTTGTTGGGAATTAAAATAACGATTATTCTGAGTCATGTTGCCATTGTTAGGTACGAGGAATATCAGCACGTTAGATCTAGAAAGAACAAAAAATGGGAGCCACGACACGGCCGGCAAGACAAATAAGTGTGTAGCATTATGTAATTATATCTAATGATAGGTCACAAGCGACCTTTCGAATTCCTAGTGCCTAATAATGCTAATGATTGTGAGTAGCGAGAAGCTCTGGCAAGGAAGCCCTCCGGTCATTAGATACCACTTTCTACAATCGAAGGCAATGCCTGGCACACAAATGTTATTCAGCACGAGTTAGTTAAATTTAGTTCATTAGAGTGCGATTCTTATCATACTTCCTATCTCTGATTATTTTCGTTCAAGTTCTTACAAAACATCTCTTACTCTAATCATTACCTCTAAAATAGATTTTTCCTTGAGTTTAAACTTATCCTTATTCTAGTAGAAATTAGTAAAGCTGGTTAAATGGTAATGTGAACTGATCAGGATAATGGTTGTCTATTGTTTTAGGCTGGTTATATTCATCAGTTTATCCAATTAAGATCGATTCCCACGACGTGGCTTTCTCTTGAAAGTAGTTTTTGCACCTTTTAAATGTTTTCCAATATTAATGTATTGCCTTGTTTCTCCCAGTGTTTCGGAAGCGATCGATCGCACGTTGGCTTATCGGACCTTCTTGCGCTTTCATCTCCGTATGCAGGTACGGCAGACCCGTTTTCTGTCGCCGATGGCCTTTACTACATACATTCGTATTTTATAGTGTGTATCTTGTAAGGAGATATGTACTGTATGATTATCCTATTTGCAAACACTTTTCCTTACTGCGGCTAAATATCATCTTAAATTCCCAAAAACGTTTTCTCTGATATATTACACCTTATTTTCTGTATGGAATCATCATCGACAAACTGGCTTGTGTGCAATATTGATACAATTCATCTGTTGTAACCTAGGCATGAGATGAATGCAACATCTGAACCTAAAATCGCGTTAATTTTGAGTTACAAGCTATTCTGCAGCTGCTGCATACAGTCTTCAGTGTGTCGTGCCTTTAACAGTCCTCCCTCCTTCCCATGGCGTTTCAAGATAGCGAGATAGGAACGCGTTCGCATGGCACGAGGTCTGTACAAGATACGTAAGAGACAGATACGCGGACCCTCCGTGTTGGTCAAGAATTCCTTAGTATAGTATAGTAGAGGTATATAGAAGGAACTAGCAGACAGAGTAGGACAAACGATAAGACGTGCCGGATCGCCATTTTGATTACTGCTTGCTCTTCAGATCTCCAGTTTTAAGTCAAATATCTCTTTCTCGTTTTCTTGATACAGCGATTCCCTCTCACGGCAGAAAACGAAAACATTTACGTATACATTTTCATATCTCTTATCGTTAACAAAACATCTATCCTTTAAGCTCTGACAGAGGCTTGACCCTCCATAACGCTGTCAAAGATGTTTACATATCAAAATCGTTCAATAATGTTAGCATCTAATGCATTATGAACATTACATTCATAATCTAGCCTACTGTGCACCAGTTTAAAAGACCTTTCTCTATAATTTCAAGATCCCTAGCAATACCGCCAGCATTGTTTAGAACCCGAAGCGAATTACGTATGTTAATTAAACGGTTCTTTGGCAATGTTCTTGAGCGCGTGGGAGGTGAATAATCCTAACTGGAGTCAGCATTCAGGTCGGTAATACAACTTGTGTTGATATCGCAGTGCTATTTTGCATCTGCCGCTACCACCGTTGTCGTTGTCGTCCCCATCGTCGTCTCTTTGGATAACGGAACATCTAGAGAAGATTAACCTATGGCCAGCTCCGGGTTGGCTGCAGTTTCGAGTTACACGGGCTATTCGTACCGGATTCCTTCCTGGTGAATCGCGATGTTTGTGCAAATCTAAAACGTTTCTCGCATTTACCTATTCACTTCTCCTGGTTTCGTTATTTCACTCTAATCGCTTTTTGCATTCTCTGCATGCTCCAATGTCGCTTAAACGACCCATTTCGTCGATTATACTTCCAGAAACGAGTGAGATACCATCCGAGATAGAACCTTTCAATATTAATCTAACGAGATAAAAGCTTGTCATTTTGATAAGTCGATCTGATTTTTAGACTTATGATGATTTACTAGTTGATTTACTGGCCTCGAAATCTCCAGATATTCCAAGAATTGCAATTGTACACTGTTTCAATAAGTAGTACCGTAACAGAACGAGGGAATCAGGGATAATAGAAGCAGCTAGAATGAGGAAGAGCGGTGGATTTTTCCAGAAAGAAAGGATAATCGTGAGAAAGGGGGACAAAGGAGGACACACATGATTCCGAAAAGGTTGAATAAAGCCGTAGAACGCAATGAATGCTCGCCTCCTTGCGGTACATGTAAAGAGCGTGATTTCCCAACTTCCCTAGCCTCTCGCTTAGCTTACGGAAACATGCTCGAGATCCCGGGTGCATGCAAATGAGACAACCTGCGACCAGTTAACCACAAGTACCACCCGGGAAGCTCATCGACTAGATTCATCCTCATGATGCAACTGCACCATAGAATAGACTTACGTCAAGCGATGAATGATCCAGACTTCAACATCGATCAATAATCCCGAGTTTAAGAGAAAATCAGGAAAACCGATTCCGTTACGAATCTGATTTATTCCAAGAAGAAGTATAAAGAAAATTGGCATCTAATAAGATTAGCAACAAGGATCTTTCTAAAGATATTTATATGTGAAAAGGATACTGTTCATGCTTGGAGAGTATCGATTCTGAACCGTTTCATATGTATGTTTCAGTCGTCACGAAAAGTTTCAATTGAATTTCTAAGCATTTATATAATTATTTATACAGTCGTGCCTCGCTGGAGCATACATTATTGATTGTACCCAAGAGTTAGTGCTAAGGATTTTTATATTATATTCATGGATGCAGAAGAACAGGTATAAGAATCGACGCCATTTACAAACTTTCGGACTACAAAAGCGAAATTAAAATACTTGAGCTTCTCTACTACACTTTCACTCTTGGTAAGTGGGAACGCGACTGAATGAAAATCTTTTCTGAATTGCACCAGTTTCCAGCATCTATGGCTAATGGCAGTAGTCTAAAGAAGACTGGATTTCTGTGCACGTCTACCACGTGTCCTTATTTGCTTAAACGTCCTCTCTAAGAAGAAGGAAGGAAAACGGCGGCGAGGTAACAAGAGGCCAGTATGTGTATCTATCTTGCAAAATTCGCACGCGAGTCCGAGAGATAGAGGAAGTGACTAAAGTGAGCTCCTTCAGCCGTATGGTTCCCCTGCAACATGCTGTTTCACGAGCACCCCTTTGCTCCCTCCTCTTCCTCTCCTCGTCGCACTGTTCCCCCGGGAACTTTATGGCTCATGAATGAAACATGGGCCTAACCGTATGTCCGCAAGCATACTTACGTGTTGCAACGGTGGCTTAATGTATGCCGCGATCGCGAAAAATGGCGAGCCGATAAATGGAATTAAGGCGGAGGCCCTCGCTTTGTTGATACGTTACTATCATTCCTTTCTACACAGTATTGGTAAATCGACGTACTCGCATGGCGTCAGTCTCAGATGAAAGTTCAACTCCAATTGTTTAATATAGCTCATTACGTAAAAGGAGACTGAAAGATCTCATACGGCTCGAAGGACACTTAGAAGACTTGCTTTAATCAAGTGAAGTAATTACGAAGTAATGATAAATATTTGTGTTATTTTCTGTGAAGAATTGAGAAGGTCAAGATCTGGTTGGAAGTGCCATTATGACTTTGTGCAAGGTGAAGTTTAACCGACGATTTAACCTGTTGATGTTGCAACGAGTAGCAATAACGTAGCCAAATAATCATAAAAATAACGCTGGTAGCAATTCGGGGTCCCCTGCGGTGAACTAAGTTGCGATATAACGCTACCGTTGTCTCCTTATGCAATCTTTGTAAAATGTGGGTGTTTCAACTATAGATTTCGTCTTCATCAGTGAACCTTCTGTTGATACTAATCTCTCCTATGCTTTTTTATGATATTAAATATCTTGAAATTATTTTAAAATATTTTATTTGAAAGTTTTGGTAACACGAACATCCCATTAAGCTCTGGGAATAAAATTATAAGCTTGGTTTTTAGTATGCGTGAGTAAGTCGAGAAGAACCACTTGGAAGTTTCTTTCTGAAGTGGCAATTAACGTCCGAGTGATTAGCGCGTGTAACCAACCGAAGAATTAGTGGCTTCGTGTCAAAAGTGCGATTACAGATGACGAGGTTCGGTCTCTTCGTTTAAATACTTTGGTCCTCGAATTCACCGTAAAACCCAGAGCTCTGGGCTAATTCTATAATCATATTTTAGCTTTAATCACATTTATGACCCATTTTGCACTCGTAAAGTCTCCCAGACGACCGTTACTACTCCTGGTATCAAATAAAACTTCCAATTATTTTTCGCACTCTTTTGAGGATGATCTCATAATTGAAAATCACTTAAAACTCGACATTTTTTAAAATGGCAGATAAAAGCTGATGATCGCTTAATTATGACTGGAAAAAGGATCTTTAAGGAATTTCCATCAGATAGAAAATTTATCATCCTAGGTATGTGTTCATTAGGTATTTCTTGACTTCGAATTCCTTTAACACTTTCAATTCACTTATGGAATCTGAAAGCCAAATAACTGCAAAGCATAACTCCAGCTTCATAAATTCATAATTCATGCAACTCTGGTGTATCAATAATTTCTCTGGCTATTTCTGAATGTAGATTCCAGAAAGAAATGCTAGTAATCAATTCTACAAATTTAGTTCTCTGGAGGAATACTTCAACTGACAAAACCTATAGCGGATCATTTTTACAAGAAGATCCTTGGGTTGATGAGTTGTTGGAAACAATTGACAGGTTCAGTTGAAGATCCACAAATGGAAGCCACCGTGGGCATAAGTGTTCTTATCATCATGACGAATCATGACAAATCGTTTATGACAAAGATCATCTTGGTGGACAACCTCATGATCAAACCTGAAGAAGCTCCAATAGCTAATGCAAAAAGATTGCGACAAGGCAAATTCTAGAGACCAAAAATTATACAATTGGAAGATAGGAGAAGGTATTGACTTGCAAAGCGGAAGTTGGTGTTTGTTGCAGTGGATGGGTCTGGCCGGAGGGCAAGGGGCGCGAATTCGACGAACGTCGATCGTGCCGGAAATGGGGTTTGGCGTTTGGATGAAGGGTGAGGAAAAGGAGAAGGAGTGGACGCATTCCTGATGCAATGAGACGCGGTCCCATTGGCTCCTGGTTTGCGGAGCGTCACACCGGTTGGCCGCCTTAATAATATGGTACGGCAGGGCAGGCAGCGAACTACCACTGCCTCCTGCCTCCTTCGGCGTTCCTCGTCCTCGACTTACGCTATATACCTTCCTACCGAAGGTACGTATTCGCATCTACATCCACATCCACATGCACTTATACAGCTCTGCAGCCAGTACTCGCGAGTTACGTGAGCTCGCATTGCGTTACGCTATATACTTCACGTTCCATGTGCCCCCCAAACTCGTTTCACTCGCTCTTTTCACCATCCACCGTGTCGCTCTTGTCCGCTTATCTAACCTTGCGTCACTCCATTATCCTTCAGAAATTTTCCCCAGGGCTCTAACGGGGTTGCGTGCGGAAGATAAAACGCTCATCCAAGTTCAAGGTCACCAGAATTAATTTTCTTCATTGAAAGATAAATAGCTTCTAAGGGGGCAGTTGGATCTGGTGTTTTTTTATCTAGGTTCAGTGATTGTTGACTGGATTCTCAAGGGATATGTTCCTAAATTAGGATAAAAAAACAGTTATGTGGCGGGATATGGACTGCTAAGGAGCGTGAACATCAAAATCTTTAGGATGCAGTTTCGAAGTCTCTTCACTTTTAACAATGATATACACTAGGTGTATCTGAACAGATCATCAGATGATCAGATTGAAAAACCAACCGGATGAATCTCAGAATTAACTAGATTTTAATTAAAATAACTCAGAAAATGCAAGAAAGATTTCACCTTCCCGTGATCTCTGATCCTCTTTCCGTTTTTCAAAGTAGTCATCTCGTAACGAATTATGCTTCCAGTCTCTCTGGACTCCTCGTTAGTCTAGCCGGTTTCTGCAACTAGTTTGCTCATATGTGACCTTTGTTATGAAAAATCGTATATTCTATTTGCTCATGAGACTTGACTGATAATTTCATTTTCAAAAAGACGGCAATAAGCTTTGAAAATCGAAAATTTTTAAAACTCAATATGCACAGGAGTGGATGGTAATCATTAAAAAATAAAATAATTAAATATGCATAAGTCTTTAATGGACCTTTTTACGCCACATTGAATTATATACGTCAATAGCTTTTCGGTATTATATAAGAACCTCGATTAGATTCAGATTTAGTGTGGCCATAAAGATAAGGCAAATCCATTATAATGATGTGTAGATATATATCCCAGCCCAAGGTTGAATACTTGAATTTCGACATTTCTTGCAAATTCCGATTTGGAATTGCGAATTTTTAAGCAAATAAGAGATGTTCAGCAACGCAAATAAATTGTGACATCTCCTTTAAGCGATCTCTGCAAACTTTATTCTGTTTAAACTCGGTAAACGATCATTCGCCAACGGGTTATGCGCAGCAGTAAAAAGTGCAGCAAATCCGCGCATTAATTTAATTAATTCATTCGAAAGCACGAATTAATTTGTGTGAAATAGGCGAAGTAATTTTGTAAAATATTAATTGCCATATCTACCACTTATAAAAGGAAATTATGAGTTGCAGTGAATATTCGTAGCAAGCGAGAGACGCGTAATCTGGTAGTATTTATGTGCAGCTTTAGAAGCAATTGCGAAAAAGAAAGAGAATATAGTTAACCAACGGTAAATGTAGAATATAAGGCTGATTATCAAAGTAATTATACAATTAATTGGCTACTTTAGCTGTGCGCCTATTTATTTGCTCCATAATAAATTAAAATTTATTTTCGAATTTATTTTGAATCGAAGGGGTTTATGCAGATAGGAGGGTTGATTAAAGACATATGAAATAAATGAAGAAAGGAGGAGTCTAAAGATGGGACCGACCGGTGAAGTAAAGAAAACAAAATCGGACGGGCTTGATAATACGTTTCGAAACAATTACGCCATGCTTGAACGCACCCGATGGCTATTACGACCGCTCGTATCCTTTATTTTATCTTATGGCAGCACGTATCTTTTGCGGTGGTCAAAAGCCTGGAAAGAAGCGATGTGCCACGATAAAAATGATACAAAGTATTCGCTGCTGCGACCACAATTCTCGTTCTTGCGGTGCAAAAACGTGATAAAGGAGGGCCTTTAAAGGAGAAAACACGCGAAAGGATAAAGTTGCATACGCGAATTCTACTTGTAAAAATTTACGCGGAATATGTGTACTAAAATAAATTGGCTGGTTAGTAATTGAATAAAAATTTAATTCAAGTATTAGACACACAAATTACATTTGGACCAAGTACTTCATAATTTATCAAGAATGCGGGCGAACTAAGAGAGAGAAATAGAACTTTACTGCGCAACCATGGAATGATTCTACGCACCCCTTATCAACGTTGCACCCTACTGCGCAGCTGCATAACTCTTCTGCGCAGCCTTCATCAACGTAGAAGTCTACTGCGCAGTCAACAGAAAATCTTCAAGTTTATAAAGAATTGAAGATATGTATTAACTTGACACCTTCCATCAAAAAAATTCAAA
>CAKNWW010309496.1:0-10976 GCA_932074435.1 Andricus kollari | reverse complement strand
TCGGACATTCTTATATCACTGTGAATGGATTTCCAAAGACCAAGTGTATCCAATATTTAAAAATAAATTTTTGAATCGCAGAAATCAATGAAAATTATTTTAAAATATAACATTTCTTATGAAAACGTTGTTTGTTTTTTTTTGACATGTAAAAATAAATGTTTCATCTTTCCCCTATTTTCCCCTTTTCCGTGAGAAAATTACCCTATTTCCCCTTTTTTTGAGCTCCTTTCGCGTTGTGATCCCTGTTATTGGAAAACAAAAAAAAGCTACAGGTCAATATTGATAATTTGAGAATTTTAATTTTATAATTTTTTATTTCGAGAATTCTTGATTTTACATAACATACCTAAACAGTTAAAATTAATGAATTTTAATTTGAGGACAGCCATGATATTTCACAATTTAAAATTTTAAACGTCAAGCATTCTTGAAATTTATTGCATAGTTTTTTTAATAAAATGCCTCAAATTTTGCAATCATTAAACGATTCATGCCCTGAATATCCAACTTTTGGATTTTTATTTGAGATATAAAATATCCCAGAAGGACAAGCTTGACACTTATAATCCATGAGATAAAGACTATAGGATCCATATTGTATATAATTCAGCGAAGCACTAGAGTATTCATTAGTTACCTTGGTAATACAATTCTTCAATAGTATATTCAATTATTCATCAATATTACCTGCAATTAGAAAAGATGAGGATTGCTCATACTGTCTTGGTATCCTTGGTGATTTTCCTCAATTCTATTAGTAAGTGTAGTAACATAATAAAAATATATTTTAAAGTATGTTTTTTTTAACATATACGAAAATCAGTGCGATACAATCTGCATTCTATCACAATTATCATGTTCTTACAAAATTTATGTGATTTTGTCAGAAATAAGTACGAATTTAATCTGTATTTATACCGTGAAAATCAAGAATTTGTGTGTTATAAAAAATAAATTTCGAAAAGTATTCTTATTAATTCGGAATCCGTACAAATTTCAAAAATAGAGAGTATAGTACACTAATTAGGGAATATAATAAAATTAGAACGGTCAATTCAATTTGCCGTTCATTTTTCTATTTCTGTCATTTTCCCACTCATCCGTAATTTGTAGTACAATTTCGATTAGTTCAATTTTTTGTTTTAAATAAAAAATGTACACTCGCTGAGTAAATTAAATTAATTAGATTATATCAGAGATCTGATATGACATAACATAATTCGTTAATGGTTTGTGTTAATTATCAATTTTGGTTAAAAAGTTAAAGCTGCTCAGAAGCGTTAAATTTGTAATATTTTGTCAAAAGAATGGTTTAAACAAATAAAAAATGTTCAAAAAATTATGGATTGATAATAAAATGTATAAATATAAGACGAGCTTATGAAATTTCTTGATAAAAAAACAACTACACTCCTCTACATTATTACAGTCAAAATTTACATTTCAACAATAAAAAATTATATCAACAATGAATGATCAAGTTCCAGTCTCATATTTGACATTGACTTTTTTGAAACATCCTAACGAGTATGTAGTTGGTTTCCTCTTCAATTTTTATGTATGAAGAATTGGGTTAAATGTTTATAACGTTGCCATACATACCTTTAATCATTTTGATAAAACGCATATTCCACTAAGTATATACGAGGCACGAACAACTTTTAACCACCATCATTGTTTACTTTAAAAAAATATCATAATTTCTTGAAACCATTTTCTGATAAGACGCATAGTATGAATTGACCCATAGTATTGGATTGACGCAAAGGGCATCAATCCAACAGACAATTGACACGCATGACCACTTTAGCGATGAGTAACTTTACACACGGGCAAAATAAAAATATTCTTAAACATTCTTTCAAAAAATATACGCACAGATTTGGCTGAAACATACCATACGTACGCAGAGGCAAATGATATCCGTATGACGAAAGCATTCTACTTCAGCTTGTTTTGGATTGCTTCGAAATGAATTCTTAATTGAAACTTTCGCCAGAGCTATGCATTTATGTTCGAACCAACACAAAATTAAAGATCTTTAGTTGCGTTAATCGCGCGACTTATCTTGGTAGTGAAATTTTAAAGAGGTGTAACTTAACAGAAATAATTCTAATAATAATGTGATAATAGACTGTATAAGCTCAAGCGTTGTTTATGACAGAATTAGAAAAAAAGGTTGCAAACTGTTGAAACCTGAGTAGACTTTATTGTAGTGACAATAACAAGCACATTTACAACTCTTAATGTAGCTGTCAGGGTTTCCCTGTGAGAAGTTTCCTAGGGCAAACATCCCACATTGCCTTTATTTTTGCCTCACAATATTTGCCACAAGCGGTTCATGATATACCAACATACTATAGTCTACCATACAAGAAAATTTTTTTCCTTTATTTCTTGTTTGCAGAGTTCTGTTCACAGTTCGACTTTTTACCAAATGGCGACCCTATTCCTAATGTGCCTCGTTCCAGCACTTCTCGTTCTCCTGAAAGGCATTATTCTCTTGAAAGACGTAATTCTCGTGAAAGTTCTCATCGTCCTGCAGAGCTTCCTCTTCGTGCCAGGACCAGGTCTCCTCCTGCCAGTCGTGCTTCTTCTCTCGTACTTGGATTTTCATGTGATGAACTTAGATTTATCCGGCTTATTCCCAAAACGAATCCGCACCGGCAGTTCGAAATTCGGAAATACACTTTTCCTGTCGATAAACCAATTCGATTGCGCGGAGTAGGACGTTATAACTTTAAGCCCATGCCAAGCGAAGAATTAAATGTTTTAACAACGTCCGCTGGGGACGTCGTCGCAATAATAGAAACGAATACACGTCTTCGTGGAATGTTTGATGTCTATGGAAGACGGACGGGCATAAATATGGAAAGCGGCGTGGTTTTTCGATTGACCCAAGAATTAATCAATGAAATTCCTTTACTCTCTCGTCGCGCAATCCATAAGGATTTTGAAATAATAAACGTCAACGACAGTCCTGCACACAATTGATTGATTTTCACTACTGTACACCGAAAATATGTGGTTGTTTTGACCCGAAGTCAGATGAAACTGTGGCAAATGACTTGTATTTACAATAAAAGTCAGTGTATTGTGGTTCAAGAGGCTTTAATCTTTTGTGAATTCCCCTGTCTGTTTTTTTCCGAAACAGGTAAAAAATAGTTGCTTATTATGACATTGCGAAAACGTTTGAGGAAGAAAATGATATATGTACAGATAGATCATGCTCTTAGCGAAATCGCGGTAAAATTTCGGCTGCAACCACGTATCACGACCGTGAGATAGGTGGTTACAGTCTACGACGAATTCAATACGATGATCCGGCAAAATTCTCGTGCTGAGGACACGAAGCGACCCAAGGACGACCGCCTTCTGCATTTTCCCCGCAAGTGTCTTAGCGTTTCCTTGACACGCGGGGATGCGTTTCAGGCTATTAACCAGTGAAACCTTGGCACCTCTAAGAGCGTCGATGGTCAAGACGATAAGCTTAACGAATTATTCCGGGTATAGCCGTCGCAACTCCCTTGTAAGTTCTTTATACCTCTCTTTCTTTTCATTCTCCTTGGCTATGATGTTTTTGTCAGCTGGTGCCGAAAATTCGATAACGAACATGGTTCGTTTCTCGAAGTCAAGAAGAACTATGTCAGGCCTCGAGTGCGCAACAGAAACAATTGGCGAGAATATGAAGTTCCAGTAGCCGTAAGAGTGACAGAAATGGTAATAAAGCACTCTCAGTGCCGCATTATGCCTTTGGATGTAGGTCATTCCCGCATGAGTTGGACAACCAGATAGTATGTGTCCTAGATGCTCGGGGTGTGCATGACACGCTCTGCAGATATCATCGGGGTCCACATTTCTGTGGAAGATGCCGTGCATCTTCTTCTCGAGGAGCTGTTCGCGGAAGTTTTTCTCCTGTGGTTTCTGAATCCGGGCCTTTAGGAGTGAGTACTCGAGATGCATAAGACTTGATGCACCTTGCTCATCCCTGATATTGAAGTCAAGACCGAGTGTTTCAGCAGCCTCCTCCGCTGCTTTGTAGAGAAACGCCCCTTTGCCCACTTCTTCGTGTTTCCTGACCATTTTGAGAAGAGGATCTTGTCCATTTGCGACTATATGTGCTGTACCCAAAATAATCCTGTTGTGAAGATATTCAAGATTTAGTATTCCGCGACCACCTTGACGGCGTGAGATGCAAATTCGCAGAACAGAAGATCTAAGGTGCATGCTTTTGTTCAGGTGCATAACCTTTTGGGACACGATATCGAGGGATCTGAGCTCGTCCTTCGTCCATGGAACCTCTCTAAATGAAAAGAGTACTACCGGGACAGCAAGCATGTTCGTCGCAGACACTTTGTTCCTCGCCGACAGTTCGGAAGACCAAATCCGTCGAATAAGATGTTTTTCTCTGCATCGGAGAGTATCCTTTATAGATGTCACGTCCTGAATGCGGCTCTGTGGCACGCCCAGGTATGTATAGGTTTCTCCAGCGCCAAGGTGTCGTATAGCGCTTCTGTCGACGAGCTCAGGGTCTTCCGGGATTCCATTAAGTTTTCCTTTCTTCAAATAAACCTTGGCGCATTTTTCTAACCCGAACTCCATTCCAATTTCTTGAGTGTACTCTTTCAGAATGTCTAGAGCTAGATGTAGCTTCTCTTGATTTCTAGCATAGATTTTAAGATCATCCATGTAAAATACATGAGTGACTTTATGCTTTCGATTTCCAGGTTTGCCGCAGAGGTACCCTTCAGAATGGCGAAGTGCGAGAGATAGTGGCAATAATGTGAGGCAAAAGAGCAGGGGGCTCATGGTGTCGCCCTAAAACACACCTCTTTGAAAGGTGACACTGTTAGTGATCACAGAATGTTTTCCAGATGAGATAGTAAATCTGGTTTTCCAAAGCAGCACTAATCTCTCTATGCACCTCACGATGTGTGGATGAACCTTTAAGCTTTCCAACAGACAGATGATGAGTCTATGGGAGGTTGAATCAAAAGCTTTCCGGTAATCAATCCAGGCCATCGATAGGTAACGCAGATAGAATGCTGCGTCTTTACACACACATCTATCGATGAGCAGGTTCTCCCCACATCCTGCTCTGCCTTTCTTTGAGCCACGTTGTTCGTACATCTCTCGCCACACAGGTCCAATTGTCCAAACAATCCTATCATTTAGGATAGCTGTGAAGATCTTATACAGTGTATTCAGACAAATTATTGGCCTGTAATTCTTCGGGCCAGCTAAGTTACCTATCTTTGGCAGAAGTATTGTATGCTCTTCCACCAACCACTCCGGAATAGGCTCTTCCGACTTTAGATATGAGGTGAAAATGCGGGCCAGATCCTGGTGTGTTGAAGGAAACTTCTTCCACCAGAAGGTTTTGATACCATCTGGTCCCGGAGCGGAATAGTTCTTCATGCCTCTTAATACGTTTTTCACCTCCCCGGTAGTGATAGGTGGGCATCCGTCCTCAGGTGTTACGAGGGCACTGCACAGCTTCTTGAAGCTATTTATATTCTTCGAGTATTCTTTCAGTGGATGCTGGACTTCGTAGACTTCTCTCCAAAATGCCTCGACCTCCTCTGGTGTGGGCGGGTGGTCGACAGTAATTGGAGGGTCTTGGAAGAGACGAGATGGGTCAGACAAAAACTGTTGATTTTCTCTGACCCACCTCTCCCTCCACTCTAGACTTCTCCTAGCGTTAGATAGTACTCGTATTCTGTCAACAATATGCTGCCTGATGGTCAGTACCTTTGATTTGTTAAGTGTGTGATGACAGATCCGCAGCTCGCGCGCGAATTGCCGAACGTTGGCAGTGAAAGTCCTGATGTTATGTAGTCAATCACACACTGAATGCGGGACTCGTACTGTCTGGCCCAACCTATCTTTGTGCTGAGTTGATGCATTCGTCTTTTGTTCTTATGATCAACCGTTGGTTTTGTCTTACAGTTTGCATCTTGCAAAGCTCTCGATGCATTATACACACTACAATTAATAGTCCAGAGGTCAGATTTATCGAAAAAATCTCCACGAAGCTCGTGATCCAGTTTAGCCAGATCTTTCGGCCTAAGAGAAACCTGAAACCGCGGAAAGCAGACATTTTCTGAGAGATGATAGCGGTTTCAAGACATGGAGGAACATTGACATACAGGTTCCTCCTAATGCCCAAGATCTGGCAAAAATCGAGGCTTCTCTTCGTGAGAATATGTCGGAGGAGTCCGAACTCTGGACCCTCAATTGTTCAGTTTATGGTCCTGCGAGAGCATTAGATGATTCAAATCGAAGCCTAAAACCGACGATGGAGCAAAAGACCAAAAGGCGCTTGTATCAACTGATCAAGAAGATTGGATGGGCAAGACAGAATGCATCCTGTATTCAGTGTGTGATTGACTACATAACATCTGGTAGGTTGTTCACGGAAAGGGTTCGAAAGTTCGCTCAAGAACTAAGGATCTTCAATTCTGACACATCTCGCCACTTCAGTCCTTGCGATCGGTGCTCTCGGAGGTGCACAACTATCACTGGTTCGTAACCTTGTAGCCATTCCCACTTCGTTTTTTAATTATGTATATGACAAGGCTACCGAAAGCGTCCTTGTGTTGCGCATAAAGGGTCCCTTCACCAAGGGTTTCTGCTGAATATGGTTACAATAATTAATAAGCAGTCACGGAAAATTGTCCAGGGATGGTCCCGAAAGCTGAATGGCACCTGAGTGAGGTGTCTCAAACGGTGACTCTGGGAGACCGGGCGACCTCTCAGAGTATGCAGCCTTATCCTTGCATGCGGGGCTCTACAAGGATGGACGAACCCTTTTCCCTAGCTGCTCGTGGGAAGAATAATGACAACACCAAACATAGTTGTAGTAAGTGCGGTCAAAAACAATCGAACGCGCAGGGGTCCCGACAATGAGTCGGACAGCAATGCCGACTATCCTAGAGTTGGGGGAGTCAATCATGACGAGGTCAATGCGATTGACTGGCAGAATTTCTTTACTTTTAAGTGGACGGAGCGACTCAGGGACGACCTGCTGAAGTGCTATGATACCAGTATGGCCCCTGAACGGAAAGGTTACATGGCACGACTGCATACTCTGTGGTGCGAGAAACACCCAGAGCTCTCGCATTTTTCTCATCAACGTCTACGAAACCGTGACGAGAAACTCCGAAACAGGGGTTACGTAAGCGGAGCGCCTACTCAACCGCAGCTAAAAGAGGCCGGTAATAGAGAAAGAGAGGCGACACTGAGACCAACCGCGAGCAACATCGTGAGGTGCATAGAGAAATTATTGCCGCTTTGGAAAACCAGATTTACTATGTCATCTGGAAAACATCGTGTGATCACTTACAGTGTCATCTTTAAGAAATTGGAATGGATTTCGGGTTAGAAAAATACGCAGGAGAAAAACTTCCGCGAACAGCTCCTCGAAAAGAATATGCACGGCATCTTCCACAGAAATGTGGAGGATCTGTCGATATCGTATGAGCTAACGTTTCCTTCCTTAAATCAGCCGGATTGAAGTCGGGTACGGAGGGTTTCATTTTGGCATGCCAAGACGGTGTCATTTCCACTTTAGCATACCGTCGCCACATTTTGAGCCAACACATTTCCAATGATAGCTTCAGAGCATGACATTCAAACTTCGAGCACCTAGGACACATACTATCTAGTTGTCCAAGTCATGCGGGAACGACCTACATCCAAAGGCACAATGCAACACTAAGAGTGCTTTGTCACCATCTCCGTCACTCTTACGGCATCATCCCAAATACCGTCCGCTAAACGCTCCTAGGCAAATAGAGTCAATTGTCGAGAATGAGAAGTTTCGGATATATTGGAACTTCATATTCTCGACAATTGTTTCTGTTGCACACTCGAGGCCTGACATAGTTCTTCTTGACTTCGAGAAACGAGCCATGTTCGTTATCGAATTTTCAGCACCAGCTGACAAAAATATCATAGCCAAGGAGAATGAAAAGAAAGAGAGGTATAAAGAAATTATAAGGGAGTTGCGACAGCAATACCCGGAATATTGCGTTAAGCTTATCGTCTTGATCGTCGGCGCTCTTTAAGGTGCCAATGTTTCACTAGTTAATAGCCTGAATATCATCCCTGCGTGTCAAGAAAATGCTAAGACACTTGAGGGAAAATGCAGAAGGCGGTCGTCCTTGGGTCGTTACGTGTCCTTAGGGTCCACGAGACTTTTGCCGGATCATCTTATTGAATTCGTCACAGACTCTAACCACCTATCTCACGGTCGTGAGACGTGGTTACAGCTGAAATTTTACCGCGATTTCGCTTGGAGCGGGTGCAATTTTTTAAAATAGGTACTGCTATCAGCGAAGTCCTTCGGTTGTCCTTATGATAAACTTTTAACTATTTATATATATCTTAGGTATACGTTATGTATACTGTATAAAAGTCAACCTTGTGTTAGTTTAATCTTATCAAAATATCTTGAAAGGTTCTTCGTTCTATGGTTCTATGGTTCAAACCATTGATTACGGTCACTCAAATCCGAAAAGAACGAAAACAACGTGCCGGGATTATCTGAAAAATTTATACTGAATCACGTGTAATTAAAAATATGTAAGCCTCCTCCCGGAGGTTTTTCGCACCGAGTGGTTTTTTCCGGCTAGTTTGAGCTGAAGAAATGCCATAAGGAAATTTGGTACTGTGGATGCGCAGGCAAATACGGGAGTTTTTTCGCGAATTATTTAAATAAATTAATTGAACTGACTTGAGTGACTTATTAATGAGGACCTTCACACTTCGCTCCCCTGATTGTTGGTATCCGATCATGATTGGTTTGGATTTGGTCGGGTACGTAACAAATACATTATGCACGTTAACAAAACCTTGCACCAAAGGCTTCCACCAATAGCTCATCGACAAGAAGATGCAGGGCATCTCGCACAAAAATGTGAACGATCCGTCGATGTGACTTCCGTTCACATTGAATATCAACACTTTGTAAGGTTCATAAATACTTAAGAATATTTATCTTACAATTCATAATTTTACAAAACTTTTGAATTTCATTTAAAAAAAATGAAAATATGGTAATAATTTATGAAATTATTTTCTGATTTCATACGAACTTGTACATTTTTATCATTAGAATATGAAAAGATCTATTTTAATTTTTCAGACAGACTTAAATTAAAAAATTTGTGTCCGCCCATTTTAAATTTTATTTAGATCAATGGAATTCAAACTAAAATATATCCTCAAATATTGGCAAATAAATTAAAGTAGTATTACTATTTGTTACCCTGTTCCTAAAATATATAGTTTATAATTTCAATATGACTTAATCACAAAATGGATTTTAGTAAAATTGAATTAGCGATGGCCATACCATAATATTCAGGTGAAAAACATTTCGAAATAGAATCAATCTTGACTCACCCTTTACGCAACATAACATAATTCACGTCATATAATCATTTCGGACGTGACCTTTATCCGAAATCATGAAAATTCACATTGTTGAAAAAAAATTGTAGACTTCATCGAACTAATTGTATTGCGCTAGCTAGGTCGGAAAGTCAGATCAATGTTTAGTTAATTCAATGAATTAGGTAGCTGTCGTAAATAAACTATTTGAATTCAACTCAATTAAGAGATATTTTTGAAAATAGACGTCGAGTTACGAAGTTCTATACAATTTTAAATAAAACTATTTCTTAACCATATGAACAATAAAGACAATATGGAGCGTTGAACGAAACTAAATTATATTTAATAGAGTATAGAATGTATCATATGATCAATCACTCATTTCTCTGGAGTGTATTAGCATCACAACAAATCATCAGCATATTGCAGCAGAAATATATGCAATTTGAACTGGAACATTGGGACACATTGCTCAATCGCAAAATCGTTCTCATCATACCAAAAGTTCTGTGAATAAATATTTAAGCAAATTTCAGAACGGCTTGGAGTAATGTGGAATAACAACATTTGAACTGGCAAATACTTGAGAAAATTAATATATAATCAACTGTCCATAATTTATCTTCACAGAGCATTAAGGAATTGCTAAGATGGTCCAAATCAATTATAAGAGATAACTGCAGATATAAAGTAGTAGAAGTATAGTAGATTGTTTGGAATTCAAATGGACAACAGAAATTTGGCGATCATCTTTTGGTCACATTTTCACGACCCAAATAATATGAGGATCGAAACCTCAATCATTCATCCTCTTCATCGCTTAACTTCGTGCTCTGGTGGTTTTGTGATGTTTTTTCGTCATCCTTGATTTTAGGCAAAAATTAATTTTAAATTCAACAGAATTCTGGCTCAAAAATAGGGGCGCCTTTTCACGCCAATTCTTTGATTAATTCGAATTTGATCTGCAACATCATTCTCATAGGCAGAAAAAGTGGCACTGAAGGACTATCAACAGGCAGTATCTGAAAGTTTCGCGATTGTTTGAAAGCAAATTACATGCTTAAAAGTAGCCGGGCCTTAATACAACTTGAGAAAAGTCCTCTTATAAATCAAAGGTGACTCGGGTCCCTATGCGAGGGAATTATATTCCACAATCGGTATAGGCTTACGGCATCTTAAATTGGCCAGCCACCGATGGCGTTTCTTGGTGTAGCAGATAAGATATTTGGAGTGATTTCATCGCCTTCAAAGTAGTTTGTCCGGGAAGTACTTTGGCCCAATATTCTCCCAAATTGTTGCCAAGAATAGCTCAGTTTGATGGAGCCATTCAATTTTTTTTTTAGTTTATTTTTAATGCTTTATTGTTCACTAGTTTTTTGCAGTAGAACGTTGCTCATGATTGAGTTCCAACTCAGGCAAATTTTTTTGAGGTATGTCTTGAGCAGTTGATTCTACAACGAAATTTGCAGTGTCAAGGTTGGAAATAGTTTAAATTTGTGGTAAAGGACTTTCGACAACTTCTTTTTCGGCATGAGCTTTGATATGTCTGTGATAATTTGGAATTGAGCATCTTA
>CAKNWW010309481.1:0-22044 GCA_932074435.1 Andricus kollari | reverse complement strand
TAAAGCCATACCCGCGTGCCAAAAATATGCCAAGGCACTTGCGAAATGGAAGCAGAAAGCTGTCATCCTTGGGTCGCTTCGTGTCCTCAAAACAAACGAGGGTTTCGTCGGCCTGTCGTTGTGATTTCATCGTGAAAAACTTAATGGCATCCCCAAAGACCCTCAGCTCGTCGACAGAAACGCTATACGACAACTTAACGCTGAAAAGACCTATACATACTTCGGCGTGCCACAGAGCCGCATTCTGGACGTGACATCTATAAAGGATACACTTCAAAGCAGATACAAACGTCTCATCCGGCATATTTGGTCTTCCGCACTGTCGGCGAGGAACAAAGTATCTTCAACGAACATGCTTGTTGCCCCGGTAGCATTCTATTAATTTGGAGTGGTTCCATGGACGAAGGACGAGCTCAGATCCCTTGATATCGGGTCACGAAAGGTTATGCACATGAACAAAAGCATGCACCTTAAATCTTCTGTTCTGCGACACTACATCTCACGCCGTCAAGGTGGTCGCGGAATACTGAATATTAAATGTCTTTACAACATGATGATTATTCTGGGTACAACACATATAGTCGCAAATGGATCAGTCGATGTCGTATGAGCTAACGTTTTCTTTCCTTAAATCACCCGGATTGAAATGGGGCACGGCGGGTTTCATTTTGGCATGCCAAGACGGTGTCATTTCCACTCTAGCATACCGTCATCACATTTTAAGCCAAGACATTCCGATGATAGCTGCAGAGCGTGTCATGCACACCCCGAGCATCTAGGACACATACTATCTGGTTGTCCAACTCATGCGGGAACGACCTACATCCAAAGGCACAATGCGGCACTAAGAGTGCTTTATTACCATCTCTGTCACTCTTACGGCGTCAGCCCAAATACCGCTCCGCTAAACGCTCCTAGGGAAATAGAGTCAATTGTCGAAAATGAGAAGTGCCGCATATGTATACTGGAACTTCACATTCTCGAAAATTGTTTCCGTTGCGCACTCGAGGCCTGACATAGCCAGCATATTGGTCACCTGGATCTTATTCTTTCCAGATAATTCGGAAGCCTACATTTTTCTGAGAATTTGGCGATACCTTTTTACTAGGATCGTTTTTAACATACGCACATTTTGGGTTTCCGCTTGCGGTATTCCAAGATATGTGTATGTTTCTCCATTACCAAGAAGTTGAATGGCATTTCCGCCTATGAGTTGAATATCCTGATCGTCACGCGATGGTGTAGTTTCTAGTCGTCCTTGGTGTATATGGACGCAAGCACACTTGTCCAGTACAAAGCTCATGCCAATCGCTTCAGGGTACCTATTCACCGCCTCCACAAGGATGTTAAGATCCTCTTTCGCGGAAGCAAAGAATTTAAGATCGTCCATGTATAAAAGGTGGTTGACCTTATATTCTCTTCTGTTCGGCGGGCCACATAGGTATCCAGAGCTTTTGCCTCGGAGGACAATAGATAGAGGCAAGAGGGAGTTGCAGAAAAGTAGCGGACTTGAAGAGTCTCCTTGGAAGACCCCCCTCTTATATGTGATATAGCTGACAGTCCCTTGTCTTTTGTTAGATGTTATGACAAATCTTGTCCGCCACAAGAGCATAAGCTCTCTTATGCATGTCACTATTTTTTTTGCACCTCCAGGCACTCAAGGAGCTTAATAAGTAGCTCATGGTTCTTGTTGTCGAATGCCTTACGGTAGTCAATCCAAGCCATGGACAGATTTCGTCGTTACCTGATCGAGTCTTGGGTAACACACCTGTCTATTAACAGGTTCTCCCTGCAACCTGCCAGCCCTCTCTTGAATCCACGTTGTTCAACTATTGCACTCCAAGCCGGCTTGATAGATGTTAATATTCTCTCTTTGAGGATACCAGTGAATAACTTTTAGCTTGTTAACTCTTTTAGGTCTTGATATCCGCATTAACGGAGTTAAAGCCTTGCCACTGAAACACTAACGCAGAAGGGAAGTCTACAGCACCGAAGGACCCGTACCGATTACCGACCTAAGGCCTGAAGAAAAGACAGTCGCCGAAAAATTCTTGAGGAAGCAATTACAACGTTTAACATTGTAACAGATTGTTACCCATCGGGTAGTGCTCGGTACGAGCCTGCACTAAAGGACTACCAGCCCGTGCGAGAGAGGAAGCGCAATATCGCGATGAGTCCCGAAGCTCCGAGCGACGACGCTCCCCAGCAGCAGTCTGGGCATACTCGTCAGATAGGACACATATCCTTAGTATACAGTGCATAGTGTCTTGGTTCGTTCTCTCTCGACTTTCCTACGTCATTGCTGTCGTCGCCGAGCTGCACCATCGCCTCGTCATCACCTCGCCGTCTTATCGACGGGTTCCACCTCAGGGGTGGAACCCAAGCTATTTCACTCGTCCTCGCTTTCGAGCCAACGAATGTAAGTGGATAATAAATCACGTTTTACCATTATTTATCTTCGCCTCATTGTGTTTAAAACTTCGTCTCGACAATCCAACTCCCCATCTCCCTCCTCGGTCTTACCACGTTATACCTGGCGCCCAACCTAAAATCCCACACTCTTCCTTTCAAAAATTTAAGCCTGCCAAGAAAAAAGAGGCACAAAATCTAAACTCCGAATTTAAACTCTCTACTTTTGACTCTTACTACCAAACTTTTTGTATTATTCTTGTATGCTAGTGATTCCACATGCCTTGCCATTTTAGGAATGATTTATAAATATGTACCTGTGATTTTATACATGAATTTATCTATGTGTATTTTGATTTATAATATGCAATTCATTGAGATGTGCCAATGACGTAATATTTATGAAAATTATATTTATGTGCCAATAACCTGATATATACATATAAGTGCAATAATTTATCTAAATGTGGTCAGGATATTCTATATGTATATGAAATTTAACATTTGAATGGATATGCGGCGTTTGAGAATATACCATTGACACGCAAAAAATCACTGCATGTAATTGCGTATCTTAATTTAGGGGAAAAATACAAGATTTGAAATCTTACACGAAAATTAAATTAGCAGTTCCCCTTTGAGTTGATAAAAAGTAAAATTGATTCTAGTTTAAAAGAGAATTAAGCTAAAATTGAAATAAAAAAAATATGCCCGCGGCGCGGGCACATTCTTATTGCGCACTACGCGCGCGGCTCGCTTCGCTCGCAAGTTTGAGCGCGCCTAGCGCGCGGAACTGTTGGTTCTCGCGCTTCGCGCTCGATGGTGTATTTACCTCGAGCTACGCGCTCGGTCTTTGTATTTTCCACACATTTATGCACAGACCTTTTAAAATTAACGGTCAAAGCGTCAACAACTGTAATTTTATGATTGTGAATTCTCTTTTGTTAAAGCTCCTTCGGCTTTGACGAATACATTCTTATCACGTATCTCGTGCTTCGCACTCGATTTTGTCCAAAATGTGAACTTTTCTACATTATGCTCAACACTATTATATCTAATGTATATTATATTTATTTCGGTACCTCGATGTGGTACTGCTTATTCAGATATTGCAAAATAATGTACAATTTTTATTTTTTATGATGATTTTTATATTTTCACATTATTTTGCACTAATTTTGATTCTCAGATGCCCTGAAAATGCGCCGAGTTTAAGAGCGCAAATCAAAAACTGTGATTAAAATCCCTCATAAACTACAATCATAAAGTGAAATTAAACATGTTTTTTTGAATTTGACTTTAAAGAGGGTTCTCAAAGCACCTCCGGCCTTGACGATTACTTTCTCATTGCCATACTCGTGCTTCGCGCTCAACAGTTAGGCTATACAGACGATTGCTTTTAAAAAATAAAACAATGTAAACAATTATACCAAATATTATTATTGAATTCCGTTGATCATAAATATATAAAGTTTGTTTGCAAAAAATGAGTTTGAAAAAAAGCATGGAGAAACAAAACATTTTTTTTCATTACATATTGCTATTACAGAAAGTAGTGCAAAAATGATTAAATACTGTTTGATAATAATACTGTGATATTATATTTCATAAACAAAACTACTGTTATGTAATATAAAATTTGATTAGAAATTGAAATTAAAAAACAAACATTCTAATTTTATATTGGGATGAAGAATTAATTTAATAGAAAAGGAAATTAAAATAAAAACTATGTCATACGTTGGTATAAATAAGTAGTCCGTTAACAACAGTAAGCCTAAAACAATTACAAATGACTTATTTGAATAACCAAATTAATTAATTAATCGAAGGATTAATTAATTTAAAAAATAGTTAAATTCAAATAAATTAAGAAGGTATTGTTTTTATGTATGTTTTATATTTCTACGGAAGAATTTAAAATAATAAATATATCGTTTCAGTTTAAGATAACATGTTCCATATTTTTTATGAAAACACATAGTTTTTATTTAATTTTTTATATTTCTACAACAAAAATTTTTGAGATAAAGATATCGTTTCAGTTTAAGAGAAAATGTTTGATATTTGTTATCAAAATACATTGTTGTTATTTAATTTTTTTATATTTCTACGAAATAATTTTTTCGAATAAAGGCATCGTTTCGTTTAAGATAAAATCTTCGATATGTTTCATTAAAATACATATTTCTTATTACAGAGCTTAATTCATTTTTTATATTTCTACAAAAGAATTTAAAATAAATAAAGATGTCGTTTCAGTTTAAAGGTATACATGATACCTTCTCCATTTATTTGTTTAAATTAAACTATTATTTTAATTATTGAATCCTTTGAAAATTTTAATATGTAATTTATTTTCACACTTTATCAAGGAAAAAAATAAACCTGTGCGACCGGCACTGCCGTGCGGTACTACTTGGTTTTTATACCTCACAAACAGTTTAAACAAAAATAGGAAACATTAATCGCCAATTATTATATAAACAACAATAATATTATGATTTTAAATTTAAACAACAATCAATCTTTAAGATTTTAGATTTTCTTCACCTTTTCGCGCGTGAAAGAATTGAAAATTTTCGGAGAAACTGTCATAACCTGACTTACATCCAGCGGCAATACACCACGTTCCACCCATTTAAGTTATTTTAGTGCCAAATTTTATATTATTAATATTTTTAAATTTTTACACTTTGATTTTTAAAACAGAAAATCGATTGTCATTGCGAAAAATGTCGATCAAATTAATTTTTCACCAATCTTTCCTATGCTTGCCATGTAAAAACAGGCTGGAAAGACTCCCAAGCGCCATCTGCGCTCCACGCTTCACTTGACCATAGTTGTGAACTAACGTCGTTGCAGGGGGCTGAGTGACAGTAACCTTAGGAAAAATAGAAAAGTTACTGCCCAAAATAAAATAGGAAAGGAATCTCAAAAAGAAAATGAGATAAGGGAAACAGAAAATAAAAATCAATGGATTAATTTTAAAAACAAAGCAATAAGATTGCATAATATTTCGGATAGTTTAGGAAAAATTGACGAATAACAGTTCGCCAGAAATTTGCGAAGGTATTGTTGAGCTTAACGAGAGCCAACAATCTTAATTAGAAAAGCTTCTCGAAAATAAAATTAAAATACACCTGGAAAAATAACATAAGGCGACTCATTTAACGAAACATAAAATCGACGTCCGAGGCCACGATCCCATTAAACAGCGATATTACCACGTGAGCCCAAAAATTAGAGAAGTAATTTATCAAAATAAAATAATAAAAAATAGAACCCTCCTGTTCTGATTGGTCTAACCCTATAGTTATGATTAAAAAAAAACAGGGAAAGACTCTGTCTAGATTTCAGAAAGGTTAATAATATTACTAAAAAAGACCTCTACCCAATCCCACTCATGACAGAAATACTGGACACATTAAGATCAGCAAAATTCATCTCAAAAATTGGTCTAAAGCGTGAGATATTGTCAAAACATTTTTTTTCTAGGTGGGTACATCTGTCATCTGACGCGCAAACATCTGTTTGAGCGCCATCTATCGGGAGTTTGTGCGTGATAGCTTTGTAAACAAGACATCGTTTGTTGTGTTCTGCGAATTTCGCAATGTCGAATTTAGTTGAGCAAAGAGTTTGTCTGAAATTTGGTGTTTCTAACAATATATCATGTGCAGAAGCGTTGCAAATGTTAACGGTAGCCTACGGGGAGTCAAAAATGTCGAAAACTTGGTGTCACTTTCGGATCGGTGCAGAGCGTTATGCACGATATTTTGGGCATAAGACGAGTTGAAGCGCCGCTTGTGCCGAAAGTTTGAGCCGCACCGGCTCACACATCTCATCTTGTACGCGACTATTTGACCAAAAACAACGCTGATACCGTTCTGCAAGCACCGTATTCACCTGACATAGATCCTTGTGACTTTTTCCTATTCTTATGACTCAATGTACCACTTCGCGGAAAGCGTTTTGTGACGATTGAGGCGATAAAGGAGAATTCGCAGAAGGAGCTGAAGGCAATTCCAAAATCCCGTACGTTACAAAAGGACAATTAAACAAATTAATAAAACCTATCTAGATAACTATCATTCCACCTGGGACGATCACATAGACGATTTGCAGTTCGCTATAAATACTAGCAAAAACTTGTCGACGCAATTTACCCTCGAATTTTTAAATTTAGGTCGTGAATTAGAACCAATTCAGTCCCTCAGAAAAAATTGAGAAAATGATAGCGAGATAGAATTCTTAAGAATATTATATTCTTAGAATATAAAATAGGCGACAGGGTACTAAAGGCAGTAACAAAATTATCAAATAAGGCAGATAAAAAAGCAGGTAAGCTGTATGATAAGTATGAAGGCCCTTTCATAATAAAAAAGAAAATTTCCCCAACAATATACGAATTGAAAAACCTACAGGGAAAAAGCATTGGAAAATGGAATATAATTGATTTTAAATTAGAAAACGTAATTATAGATAATGGCACATAGGCATAAGAAATATAAACGAATTCAAGTCAGAATAGTTAGATCTAAACAAAGACAAAAATGGAGTTGGACCAATAGCATTAACGACACAAATGAAATAAAAAATAACTCGAAAAGAACTGTAAACAATACTCTGAACACAACTACTTCAAAACGACTCTAATAAATACCTTCGAAATAATCTTACAATCTAACTCATAACTCAACACTAACTCAATCAACTCTTGATAATCATACTCACTAGATTTTAAGAAAAATTAGATTGTACGGACTTTTAATTTCCAGACAATGGATTCCACGAACAAGTGCCTTTAGTGCCGAAAGGAAATATTCGAACAAACTATGACGGAATACTACAAAAACAGCCAAGCAATAAAATGGCTACGCCTAAGAAGGGCCGGGATACAGGAAAAGGACACCACGGCCAAGGATACGGAACATCCGTAAAAACAAAACCAAAAAAGGAGAAAAATATCAACTACGAGTTAAACGAGAAGATCTGGGAACTGACACTAGAGTTCGAATGAAAGGCCTACCGAACGAAAGACGCGAGCAAGAGAAAGATCGCTTCTGGAAAACCACTTTACAAATAATGAACGAAAACGAAATAAAAAGCATAGAAGAGGAAACCAGAAAAGAAGCAGAAAAAAAAGAGGAAGAGAGAAACATTGAAGAGGAATGGTGCGCGGATAGAGAAAGAAGGAAGCAAGAAGCTCAGGCCTTTATTTCCGAACAAGAGAAGAAATAAAAAAAGAATAAATAAAACACACAACCCTTTCAATAAACAAAATAAGACTCTGCGATTATTCTCCGAAATATCTCGATTATAAAGGATCAATAAACCATTAAATATAGCAATAACATCTTGTTGACTCAATGACGACTCCAAGCAGCAAATTTTTTTTTTTAATGTTACAGGAACCAGGAACCATGGAGGACAACATTCACCAAAAAATCATAGAAAACACCGCATTTCTCCAAAACAATCTTAGGAATAACATAGAGAATTTTAAATGCCAATTTTGTGGCAAAATAATACCCACATCAATTTACATCATTCACGACTCCTTTTGCAACGACAGACCCTTCAAATATAGAAAAAATTACTCAACTCCAAACGACGATGGAAAAAATACACACACGTTGGTTGGGAACAGATTAACCAGAAAATTCAGAACGTAGTGGACATTAAAATAACAAAAATTAAACATAAAAGAAAATGAAATCATAACACATTAGAACGGGACTTACACATCGACTCCCAAACAGTACAGGAACTAGAAAAAGAACTAAACCAAATTTCCGAAATATACCGAAACCCCCGCAGGGGAGGGGGGTGTAACAGATTGTTAACCATCGGGTAGTGCTCAGTACGGGCCTGCACAAAAGGACTGCCGGCCCGTACGCGAGATGAAGCGGAATTTTCCGAGGGGTCCCGAAACCCCGAGCGACGACGCTCCCCAGCAGCAGCCTGGGCTTACTCGTCCGATAGGACACATATCCTTAGTATAGAGTGCATAGTGTCTTGGTTCGTTCTCGTCACGCCGCCTTATCGCCATCTCGTCACCTCGTCACCACCGTGGTGACTCATCGCCGACGCCTGGGGTAGAACCCCAGCTATTTCACTCGTCCTCGCTTTAGAGCCAACGAATGTAAGTGGATAAAAAACCACGTTTTACCTTTATTTATCTTCGCCTCATTGTGTTTAAACCTTCGTCTCGGCAATCCAACTCCCCATCTCCCTCCTCGGTCTTACCCAGTAATAACATCAGTCAAGGGCGTCACACCTCTCGCCAAACGCCAAATCCGCCTAGAGGACCCAACACCCTTAAAGCAGCGCTACCGACCGAGAAATCCAGCCATGAAGGAGATTACTGATAAGGAAGTCTCCGAAATGCTTAACGAAGGAATTATCCAATCATCAGATAAAAGAACGTATTCTTCAAACCGATGCCAGCAGGGAAGGACTCGGAACCGTTCTCACTGAAATGGATGAAGATACAAAACGCATAATCGCTTACGCCAGCCGCGCCGTTAACAAGGCTGAGAACAACTACTTTGCTACAGAATTAGAATGTCTCAGCGTAAAATGGGGCATCTGGAAAATGAGGGACTACCTCGAGGGATACCATTTTACCGTTCTTACCGATCATCTATCGTTAAAATGGCTTGATAAAATTGACAACCCATCAGGACGTCTAGCTAGATGGACCATTTACCTCGATCTACCGCTGGAAACACTTGGCTCCTGCACCGAGAGAAGATACTTACTTTTTTCGTATGATCGCGTCTCATGTTACGTTAGCATGGACTATATCATACTATGACAGTATACATTCTTACTATTTTAGTAAGGATTTTAGTGTGAGATAAGGTCGTGTTGAACGTGTAGCAGTAGCACCTGAAAGGTCCTACGCTGAGTGTACGGTGGACTCCATTATCATTAAGCCTTTTGTATTTTTCCAAGAAGAAAATAATTTTTTAAACATTGAAGTGCAACTCTTTGCTCATCGGTAATACGCACAACATTGTCAGAAGCCTAAAATGTGTAATTTGCTTCAAGAATCATCTCTGTAGGTTCCTTAAATCCGGAGTAAACACCTCCCACTCTTTTGTCAATAACTTATTGACGAATAATTATTTCTGACTCTAAATATCGCCACTGGGCAAAGAAAGGATCAACGAAATCCATATATTTTTGGCAGGTTTTTCATAATTTTTTTCAGTGACTTACAGCCATTCAAAGTTGAGCATTCTGAAATGATCATAGGATTATTATGCTTTTTCACCTTTCACTCGCCCGGAAATAATCGTTAATCATCTGAAAATTTTGAAACTTGGTATCAGTATTGGCAAAACCTTCACCTGCAACATGCATGTTGTCTCATATTTTTAGAATTTTTGTTTCCTGAGTTTTTTATGAAAATCTGTACAAAAATCGAGCTGCCTCAACTTATTGGACGGACAGTAGTATCGAACAACGGCCGCCAATTCATAGGCAAGGAATTGAAGGCCCTACTACAGAAATCGCACGTTAAACACCGCTTAACACCGCCGTATTTACCGCAGGGCAATCGTGTGGAACGTGCAAATAGGGTCATTAAAACCATGTTCGCTCAAAATTGTGAAGTCTGAGAAAACGTGGGACAAGAGCAAGTTTGAGTTGGATCAATAACAAATCTATTTTCTACTCAGACTGTGTGGGGGGGGGGGGGGGGGGTAGTAGACCCGTAGATTAGAGCTATTTTGCAACCTCGCCAAATCCGCGGACCACAACCAGGATTCATATTTGTTCAAGATATTATCTTTCTCGGTAATCTATGTGCTTGTGGCCAGTGAATTAATATTTTTAGAGCATCAATTCCTTCAATTAGACTTTTTATTTGAAGGCCATAATTGTATTACGGTAGGAGGTCGCCTCTTTGATTCGCTATCTTCAAGATTCTGTTGCAACAGAGTTTGGGGTATCTTTCAGCTGGCATATTGTTTATTTTTCTAATCAAATTTAGAATAAATTTTAAATTGAGTGTGAAAGCTTAATTCTTCCTGCTTTCATTCTGATTACGTAATATGATGTACAATAGGGTGGGTCGAAAATAAATACTTTTGGAATTCGAAATTACTACAACGCGGAAAAGTAGCGTCTTGGGGTCCTAAAAGAGTATAATTAATTTGGAATCGATCGACATGCAGCTTTGGTTACCCGCGCTCGAAGAAAAGGTTTCAAACCTTTCTTGTTTACAGAGTTTTTAAATTTTATTGAGTTTCAATTTTGTTTACATACCTGGAGGTCAAAAAATATAATTCCTATTTAATTTACCATTATTTTCGGAAATTTTTTAAACGCGTAAGGCACTTAAGGGCATGTGATACATAAACAATGATCGATTTTAGCCGTGTTAGGTTCCACCGGCTTTTTTCCTACAATAATAAAGATTTTGCTTTAAAAATTTGGGGAATGATAGCGAACATGCTAACGGACGTCCCCGAACTCTCCTGTTGTGGAATAATTTAAAAAAAATTCATTTTGCTAAATTTGATTAATATGTGTGTATTTTGAGGTTAGGTGTGTTACAATTCTCTCCGCAGCTTTACATCCAAACTACACAATATTTTTGGTCGAAAACTTAGGACAAGTAATAAAACATAGTAACTAATATCCCGGAACTAAGCTTGTTTGTAGGCAATCCAAAAAATATATTTCATAAATAATTTAATTTATGCTCATTAGGACGCCCTCTATGCCACTCGGTACAACAGATACCAACATTATCGGAATGACAGAGACTTGACAACCGATCCTAACCCCCAAATAGTGCATATACAGAAAAATTTTATTTAGCAGAATATATTTTTTTGCTATTATCCCTTAAAAAAAAAAAGAGTTCGGGGACGTCCGTTATTCTATTTTATAGCACCTCCGAATTCAGTTTTTACAAATTTTAAGTTTTGTGGACAAAAACCCGGGGGAACTGAACCCCATTGAAGTATCGCATGCCCTTAAGTTTGTTTTCTTTTTCGGTCTAGAATTGCTAGACATTTATGTGAATTAGGTACTTAAAATTAAAGAAAGAATCAAGTATTAACCTCTTAAGTAGGTTACATTGAATGTCAATATTTAGAAAAAAACTTATGTTTACGCGCGAGCATTTTGTTTAATGCGTGCGCCCACATGTGTCGGCAGTGGGAGCAGAACAAGTAGGGGAAGTCGCGATATCTGGTAGTGCGATTAGTGGGAGGGTACTGCAGAGCATTTTAATGCATTTTTGTCACTAACAAGTTTTCATGTACCTCCAATAATTCTCCTCCTATTTGCAAACGTGTTAAACAAATTTCCGAAAACAATGGTATATTAAATAGGAATTATCTCTCAGAAAATGATAGATTAAAATCCGAAAAAAATTGAAAAGACTTTTCTGACCTCCAGGTATGTAAAAAAAACTTGAAACTCAATAAAATTTAAAAACTCTGCAAACAAGAAATTTTCGAAACCTTTTTTTCGAGCGCGGGTAACCAAGCTGCATGTCGATCGATTCCAAATTAATTATACTTTATTCGGACACGAATACGCTACTTTTCCGCGTTGTAGCAATTTCGAATTCCAAAAGTATTTATATTCGACCCACCCTGATGTACAAGTTGGTAAATGCTAAAATTCTTTTGTAAAAAGATGTTTTTACTTTTTCTATCGAGTCCAGATATCGGAGAACCCAAATCTTCGCATGGTATACAAGAATGCTCCTGACTATGCTATAAAATAGTGTGGTATTTGCATTCCAGGAGTCCGATTTACATTGTTGTAAGCGTTTTAGCCTGAAAAAAACCACATTTTTTGTGAATTTTTTTTATAAATATGGACTGAGCAAATTTATTTAAACCTTTTGTATATTATTAAGTGAAGTTTCAACAACATTTTCAAATTTTTTTATGCAAAGACATCGACAAACAAGCCGGTGACGGAGCTCTTCCGGGATCGTCTTTAGAAGTAGACGATTTGCGTTGTTCACTGTATCGCATTTTTCTCAAAACCACTTTTCAAAAGTCCGTGTTCACTGCCATTTAAAAACCACATTACCGATTTATTTCAAACTTGGTACACACTTTCTACATGTAAAATACCTCCCCCCAACGTTCAGTTTTAGAATTTTTTTTTACATTAAGGGGGTTTTCTTCTAACACGATGGCGGAATTTTTCGTAAAACATAGCAGTTTTAACCTCAAATGACCACCAAAAATTTTTAAATGAAAAAAATAATAATCAGAGATCGTTGGGGGAAGGATTCAATGATACTTTGACTAAATTTTAATGGATTTTGATTTGAGATCATTTCCAGCTGAGATACAGTGAACGCCGCAAATCGTCTATTTCTAAAGACGTTCATGGAAGAGATCCGTCACCGGCTTGATTGTCGATATTTTCGCATAAAAAAATTGCACAATGTTGTTGAAACTATACTTAGTAATGTACAAAAGGTTTAAATAAATTTGCTCAATCCATATTTATAAAAAAAAATCACAAAAAATGTGTTTTTTTGCCTGACAAAACCCTTACCCCTCCCTTAAATACGATTCCGGTCGCAATTTTCAGAGAGGATTATTATATGCAGCAGCTCTAAAAATTCCCGAATTGGAAAAGGGGTTTTCATTCATTATTATGGTCGATTGAAACTCCTCTGAGGTCGTGATCTAGGTTTCCAAATCGCACATACAAGGTGTCCCAAAAGAAGTTGCTGAAACTAATTGACTGTTATTTTTAGCGTTTGCAGTTTAAAAAAAAAACAATAATAGCGTTTGAAAGAGGAGAGTTGGAGGTTTTATTTGAGTATATAAAAAGTACAAACATGGACTTTTGTATAGAGATATTTCATTAATTACAAAAAGTGAAAAATTTACAGAGGTCAATGATAAATAATTTTAAAATGAGCACCATTAGAGACTGAACAAAATTCAATCCTGTTACGAAAATTGATAAAAACTTTTTCTAAAATCTCGCTCGTGATGCCATTCACGGGTTTCTCAATTGCACGTATCAAATCATCCACAGTTTGAGGACTCTCAGCATAGCAATGATCTTTGATGTAGCCCCAAAGGAAAAAGTCACAAGGGTTCCAATCCGGTGAATGTGGCGGCTATTCTAGTCCTCCTCGTGCAAATTTAGGGTACCCTAGACCGATGACTCAAGTTTTAACAAGTTTATGTAGTGTCTTGAAGACCTCCTGGGTCCGGTGTGGCGCCGCCCCGTCTTGCATAGAATAAAAATTCTTCACCAAGCATTCTTTCTTTGTATTAGGAAAGAATTTAGTTTCCAGAAGGTTCTTGTAAGTCTCGCCAGTGACTCTCAATTCAAAAAATTGAAGGTAAATACCTTTTATCGAGATGGCTGCCCATGCTGATACCATCTGGGGGTGCAAAGGTTTGGATATGAAAAGATCTGGATTTTCTGATCCCAAAAATCGATCATTTTGCTTGTTAACATAGCCATTCAAATATAAATGTGCTTCGTTTGTAAAAACTATCAATTTTTCGTCAAGTTCTCCGTCTTCAAACATTCCAGTTATCGTTTTGCAAAATTCATCACGTCCCATAGAAAGTTCAGACAACACAGCTGATGCGAACTTATTTTATACGGATTCATGTTCAAAAAATGTTTTAAAATTGTAGGTAGTGATGTTTTAGATCGTTTCAAGGCTTGGGCAGCTTTCCGAATTGACGCATTTGGATTAACCTTCAAATAATCTGTAATTCTCTCGACATTTTCTTCTGTGGTCACTGATACGGGTCTACATCGTGTCTACGGTCTTGTACGGTTCCATATTCGATAAAATTATCGATAAATCTATAAAAATAAAATAAAAAACCCATTAAATAACATAAAAAACGTCAAAAAGTGTCTCGCCACTCGGCTGACGCAATACACGTAAATATGTGCATAATACGTTCTCACCTTTTAAGAGTGTTTTCGCTTGTAACTCTATGCGTTCCATACTTAGTACGAAATCCCCTATAAACAGCACTATACACTTTTCCTCTAGAAAAGAAGCACTCGACAAGATAAACTTTTTCTTCCGTCGTAAGTTCACTCATCTTGACTCAAACGTTGTTACTTCTAAGAAGGCTTGAATAAAACTGTAAGGTCTCAGATATGCTACCTTCAATAGTGCAGCCACTACTTAAATTATAGAGGGGGGAAATATGCATTTACTTCAAGCAACTCGTTTTGGGACACGCTGTATATAGTGAGGATTTTAAGGGGCTCAATGTATCACCCTGCAGTACCCTCTTAGTTACCACCTCTACCGACCTGGAAATCCGCTGCCCTGTACACGGAGAAAACGAAACAAGCGGACGCGCTGTTTCTCACGCGTGAATGGAAAAATTTGGTTCCAAAATCAGTTCACAGTCGTGACAGACGTGAATCGCGCAAGCCTCGAGTCTTCGTCACATTTCTCCGGGACGTGAAAAGCGGTTGGGCCGTTCACGGCTCTTCGCGCTCTTTTTCACGCGTCGTAGAGCTGTGACCCCTCAAATCTGTTGATTGTGTGTCATTCGGCTGGCTTTGCATTGGACGCGAATCACGGCTCGTACAACTGTGAAAGTGATACATTTGTCCCGAAAGTTGCATTCACAGCTCTACGGCGCGTGAAAAACAGCGAGAAGAGCCGCGAACGGCCCAACCGCGTTTCACGTCCTGGAGAGACGTGACGAAGACTCGAGGCTCGCGCGATTCACGTCTGTCACGACTGTAAACCGATTTTGGAACCAAATTTTTTCATTCACGCGTGCCGCGTGACTCAAATTAAATAGTTTACTCCACAAGCGGGAAGGCGTTCTCGAAATCTAAAAAACATGCATATAATTTGTCTCTAGTACGCTTCAGGTAGATTTGTATAATTGAATTTAACGTAAATAGATTATCTATGCAAACCCCTTTCTTTCTAAAACATGACTGGAATTCTGGAATGCTGTCCGTCCGCTCTGCCCACACTTTCAACCTTCTTGTGGATCATAAAAGCATACAAAGCACCCCACGGTTCAGGCATCACTTTTGAATCTAAAATTTTAATATACAAGCATTGGATATACAATTGCCAATTAGACAGTGAGTTCTTAGAAAATTCGTATGGAATTCCATCCAGACACGCTGCTTTGTCCTTTTTACTGTTACCTAAAACATCACGTATTTCCTCTTACGACATGTTCATATCTAGTAATGAGTGTCTTGAATCAATTAAATTGTCTTGAAATATAATCCATGGGGTATAAAGATTTACAATGTGTTTATTCCATGCTTCTAGTTCAAGGTGGTCGACCCCTGGGGTGCGAAATCTGTATTCGCTAATCGCTTTCCAGAATGATTAAAGATTTCTCGCTTCTCCTATATCTTTCCTATTTGCGTCCTCGTACGATTTATATAATTTTCTGGACCAAAATTGGACTTTTTACATTTTTTTAAAGCGACTTTTACTTTTTGTTTTTTGCACTCGCCATTATACCAGGGTTTGTAAATTCTATTTTTTTGAATGTTTTTCAGCATCTCCAGAGAGCCGGCAACCTGAATAATAAAGGAAATCAGTGCATTATTTATAACGCTAATTTCACCGTCTTTCTATTGGACATTCGCACTCTAACTCATCTCTTTTCTAAATTTTTCACCTTGCTCTTCATTCCACTTCACTTTGGATACAAGTTGGGGTGTCGCTGTTTTATATATCGGCTTAAGCTGTAATTCTTTTATTCTTAATGAGACGGTCATATGGTCTGAGTAAGTAACTAATGGAAGAAATTTTAAACAAAATCTCTATTTTTTTATATTACAAAAGACTAAACCTTTATTATCTTATTTTCCTTTGTTTTCTTTATGCCCAATGTAAATAAATTGTGCGGGAGAATCTTCAGTAGGCCTGCTATTTATTACCATGAACGAGTGGTCCTCTTAAAAGTCCATCAGGGAACGACCTCTTTTGTTTATAACTGAATCAAGTGAATTTCTGGTTGCGAGTAACTCTCGAGGAACACTCCGACAATCCTAACGCATCAACCATTGAAGTCTCCTCCTACAATAATTGGACAATTTATACTTAATTGAACAGCTTGCGTTAGTGCCAGTTCCAAACATAAAAGCATATCATTTTAATTCAGTGAGGGGCTAAAATACAGTGTACCAATAACAAATTTAGTTGGTAGTCCGGTAAATAAAATGAATACACGTTGACCACCTTGAAAAATCACCGAATTTAAAAAACTTTTCCTTGAATATCACAGCTAATCCACCCTTTGCTTTTCCTGTGGGATGATGATGAATCGTATTATAATAAATAATTTGATATTCCTCTAATCGACTAGGCAATAATGATAGAGGCTGAGACAGCCAGGTTTCGTTGACGCATAAGATGTCTATTTCTGAGATACCAATTGTCCATCGGCAGTTTTCTCGGATTTTTTGCTATTCTTTTTGTTGAGATGAGTCTCCCGCCATGGGTGAAGTCATGAGAAATTTAGTTATTGATGAGTCTCCCTGTTCATTTGCAAGCTCAAGTGGACGTTTCGAGGGTGGTCCTCGGGGATGACCAACCAGTTTCCTCTTCAAAGTAGGTCCCGATGTATTACTGGGTGTGCCTTCTTGACTCGGCAGGAGTTTCTCCGGGGCAGAACGTGACCTTTTCTTATGATTCTCGCGCAGTTCTTCGAGCGAATATTTAGATGAGAATTTGCCAATTTGACTGTCAGAGGAGGTGAAAGATGAGGAACCAGAACGATTTTGCCTGCGGCTCTGGCAACTTTCTCGGCCGTGGATTGCGGATCAGGAACACTGTCAAGGAAACAAGTATTTTCCGATTCCCCTTGAAGTTCGTCAATTTTTAAATCCGAGGGAGGCTTATTATCAACCAGCAGTTTCTTTCCCTATCCAAAAGTCTTAAACCCAGATTGGTGAAGCTTTTTCTTAGCCACCCACAGCTTCTTTCTCTCTAGTCTCTCTTGCAGCAAGGAGTCTTGACTGATGCCGATGTTTTTCTCTGCGAGCTGTTCTCGCTTTTCTATAAAATTAACTGCTTATGAAAACAAGAGAACAATTTAATCAAAGCAGGGCGATCACCCTGTCCATTGCCCGACCGAAAAGCATCTATAATGTGCTTAGCCGAAATTGACATATCCACCTCTGAGAAAGTTTGAACAAGACAGCTTGGCTGATCTTTGTTGTTTTCAGGATTGTTAAGAAGTTTGTGCAGAATTAAGTTCTTAGCACGAACACTCCTTTGGAGAGAGGACATTGCACTCCGCAAAGTGGATACCTCCGCATTTAGATTCGAATTACTCTTTTCCAACCTGTCACATTTGGCTTTTAGTAATTGTGACGTCCACAAGCGAATCTAAATCAGTTTCTAGTTTAGAGATAGTTTTTTCAAGTCTTAACTTCCTTCTTAGTTTCAGCAGTATCCGCTTTTACAGAGGTTAAAAGTTCCATAATTTTTGTGCCCGTCATAGTTACGAAGGCGAAAACGACGAATCCCGGCTTTTCAAGGTATATAAATTGGATCCTTATTGTGCACACAGCTGATTCTACCGGGTCCCGATATAGATATATACCGTCAGCATAACATTGGCCAGCAGAGGAACACGAGAGAAAGAGCTGCTGCACAAGCGCACTAATGCCACTTTGAAGAAACGATATTTTTAGGCTGGGTAATAGGACCACACACGAGGAATGACAAAAAAACACAAACATCTAGCTAAAGATAAACATGTTTTCTACAGTGCAACATTTTCTATTGACATAATTCAAAGTTGATGCATGAATAGAAAAGCCTCCTTGATTCGAAAAGAATTATTTGACCTATACAGTTAATAAATTTTCTTGACGAGTGAGAAAGTTATGATCATCTTACTAAATTCATTTTTCAACTATATCTCTTTAAATTATCATAATTCAAAGCTGATGTATAAAAAAAAGATTAATTGTGTCAAAGCGAATTTATTAACCTATAATGTTATTCTATTTTATCTTGGAATAAAAAAAAGTTATGGTCACTTATAATATTGAAACAGTTTAAATTTACAAATTTATTAAAATAACTTTTAGAACTTTCATTTTTCAAGGTTGAACCATGAAAAAAATTTAGTAAAATTCCAAAAAGGGAGTACCTCCGGTTAACTTAAAACTCACTATACACATGTATTTTAGCACGCTGATTAGAAATATGATGGTGAAAATAGGCGCAAAGTTGATTTTCAGGGTCTAAATTTGATAGAACTAAAAATTTCAGGGTTTTTCCGTTTATTTCAGAACATACACTGGCACCTGGATTGAATTACGGTTCGGGGCTGGCCTGCAATTGGCCTTGAAGCTATTTCCAGGGCCTCTAAACGTAAACAGTCATTGGCTGTGAACAATTTCCTAATATTACGCAATATACGCCCGTGAGTACCCGCGCACTGCCCCTTTGTCCCTACGCTGCTGGTGGTTACGCATGGTTGAGTAACCCCTCTCGGCCTTGAGGGACACCACTCTCAACCCGAAACCGCTGCGACATCTTTTCTCGGAATTAGTAAATCCGAGGTAACTAATTCCAGGTCCCAGTGTAATACAGATTTTTAAACAAGTTTAAAATAAAAATTGTAGACCATTCAAAAATACACCTTTGATATCATTGGCATGTTTTTCTTGAAACCTATATTTTTCGAGAGAAGAAGGAAAATGTTTATAAAAATTGTAGAATTTCTGAAAATAATACTTGCGGCACACCTGTGATTACTGATTAGTAGAAAAAATAGTTTGGATCACGTCAAGGCAATCCCGTGACATCCACAGAAATAATTTATGTCATACCCCTACCCCTTTCCAATGTCTCGTGGGTGGAACAATCCTATTACTGGTCATAGAAATAATTGAAGTTCCACCCCACTGCGTTTCTACTAATGTCAAGCGGGAGGTTTGACCCCGAGGATTGTATGCATTCGATGGGTCCAAATGTCCAGGTAAATGCGAGTACTTATCATAAAGTCGGATGGAGCCGCGGGTTATCACTGGTTATGATTAAATTCATACAGTGATTCTAAGCCAACCTTAGTAAAGAAAAATTTATCTGAGGCAGAGTTCCACTTAACTCTGGGGCAACAACATTAACAGTCTGTGAACTACTATTTTAATTGAGCTAAACCTTTCCAGAAAACTTCTTTGCATCTTCCTAAACAACTTTCTCCCTAACAGTATTTGCTTGCTCGAAATTCTTTCGACTCCCGAAACGATTAAAGTTGTTTGTGTAGGAATTATACAACGCCTCGGAAAAAAAATTATTAACTTTTTTTCTAACAAACATTTTGAACTTTAACTTTGATCAGATGAAAAAGCAGTTTTTTAAAAATAATTCAAAAACTAAAAAAGCTACTACTTTTTTATTAAGAGAAAAAGATGCGTAATTAAATTTCCATTGCAGATACGTATTTCAAAAATTAAAAATCGAAACTTTATTCTGAACTGCTCAGGGACCTCCCCACTCTAACAAAATAATTATATATATCCTTTTTGCACCCGGCGCCTTAATTCAAGTTCCGCCCTTACCTCTTTCCAATGTATCATGGGGGCGGAGAGGAATCCCTGTGACTTGTCACAGAAATAATTGAGATTCGTCACTCGACTTTGGTTTCAGTAGAGTTGAATCGGATGGAGAAGAGAAATGGAGAGCCCCCGTTTAAAAAAGTTTTTGGGGGTTTGACCTTCAAAACGAAATTAGCGCGTATTGTCACTATCATATTCGTAATCAGCGCATCAAAATACATCGGTATAGTTAGTTTCAAATTAATCGAAGGTACTCCCTCTTCGAAACTTCATCCAAAAAATGTATGGAATCAAGACGAACAAATTAACAAATAAAAATACAATATAGTTGCATTTTATTAAAGATTGAGAAAATCACTCATTTACTATGTGTAACATATGATAACTTACTGATAAACACAGTTAAAAAATTGTATTCGTACATTAGAAACGCTTTACTTTTACGGCTTATGGGACTTATACCTTGAGATGTTAAAGCATTTTTTACTTCAATCTTTTTTTAAATGAAAAACCATTACTTTTTTCCCCGGATGGGGGAGAAGGAAAATTAATTGATACAGTCTTCGAAGGTTGACAATGAAGCTGAGAGCCCTTCTCTACATACAGTTGCTAGTCTGCATTTTTCTCTTTGTTGCTGTCAGATATTGCGTTTCTTCTAGGTGTGCGGTTAACAAACGCTTCTAATCTCTGGTTTAAAGAACTAGAGAAGGATGAGAGGTATGTTAAGCTGGCACTACACTATTGAGATATAGAGATCTAACCTATTTTATAATTTAGGGCTCACTAAGGGCTAATTTGGGCCCCTGTTCCCAAATTTAGGGCTCTATTATTTTTTGTAAAAAATAGTGTTTGCGCTAGCCTAACATTAAGCTGGCTGAACATTGCTGTAAAACGTACTAAAAATAATTTCACAGAAAATTCACCTTATAGAATAATTTGGGGCACATTTAGGGCTCTGGGAATATGACAATCAAAAATTTAAGAAAATGTTTAAACAATTTTTGTTTAAACAATCCTATTAAAAATAAATTAAACAAATTTCTTTACTTATCCTATGTTAAGGCTCATTTAGGGCTCCCCGAAGATGATATTTGAACTATGAAAAAATTGTTTAAACAAATATTGTTTAAGCAAATTTACCAAAAAATGGTCTTCTTTACGATTCCCTTGCATAATTTCAGGCTCATTTAAGGCTCCTGAAATATCGTCGACCGAAAGTCTTGCGATTTTTCCTTTGCCCTTTTTTTTTATTATATATGGTGTTGTGCCACCTTAACGTTATAAAACATTCTGAAGAAGATCATAAAACCCATTTTTCCACTCGCATAATTTAGGGCTCATGGAGGACTGATTTGAGCCCGTAGTCCAAAATTTGGAGCTCCAATATTTAAAAAAATGGTGTTTACGCTAGCTTTAAATTAAGCTGGCCGAACATTGCTGTAAAACGTACTAAAAATGGGTTTTAGAGAAAATTCACCTTACAGAATAATTTAGGGCTTTGGGAACATGATAATCAAAATTTTAAAAAAATGTTTCAACAATTTTTTTTTAAACAATCCTACTACAAATTAATTAAACAAATTTCTTTTCTTAACCTATGTTAAGGCTCATTTAGAGCTCCCCGAATGTGATATTTGAACTTTAAAAAAATTGTTTGAACAATTATTGTTAAATCAATGAATATTGAGTGATAATTTATCGAAGACAGAAATTCGCAATTTTTCAAAAAATTAATAAATATTCACTTGCGCCTTTTCACCCCGACTAAAAATCATATGTATGGGAATGATCGATCATTGACTTTCCAATGTATAAAAAAATGTATGGTGAATGAGACAGTCCCATACTTCAAGCATATTGAAATAGTTTAGATAAAGTATAGCTGAAGTATAGCTGAATTATGGCGGAATTATAGCTTAAGTATGGGATGAAGTACAGATTATGCTTCTCCGAAAATTTAAAAAGTTCGCGATTCAAGTGACTTCGTGAGTCAAGTATGTTTTGAACATTATTCGTGAGGATATACAATATACAACGGTCGTGCAATGGACAACTGATGGTTCTTATATCATACATATATATATATAT
>CAKNWW010309462.1:0-15023 GCA_932074435.1 Andricus kollari | reverse complement strand
CAAAAACATATAATAAACATGGTCTGATCCCCGGACTTGAAAAAAATTTTTTTGTTTGTGTGGCTGTGTAATCGATGTATATTGATAGAATTTCCTAGAATACCAGAAATGAAAGAAAATCAGATAATCTAAATAAATCCAAAATACATTGTTGTGTATGAATGTTTTAGTTTTTTAGATTCCTGTCCCATACAGGAATATCCAATTTTTTAAAAAAGGGGCCCGCCTATGGAATAAGATAACATTCGATATTAGTAATGCAGCCTCCCTGTATCATTTTAGATTTTTTTTTCAAATATATGTACCATACCTCTAACCCAACTCGTGAATTTACTCACTGGTGGACTTTTATCTTTAATTCTCGAAGACTTCATCTTCGAATTTTCCTTTTTGTTTTTATTAGCTTTTTTATTTCTTATGCACACAGATTTCTCCTTGATATATTTTCTTTATTATGCACAAGTGCCTGTAAACACTTAATCTTCATTCATATTTATTAATCTGATACCTAATCTGATAACTAATCTAATACGAATTCTTAGGTCCACTCTATTAATTTAGATTATAGATCTAGTTATAAGATTAATCATGTATCAACCCATTAGTGCTAGCAAAAATTTGTAATGTCCGTGTATTATCATGTTGTTCAGAGGGCTAGTTGGCTTTTGGGACTTTTCTCTAATAAATACAAATCCAAAAAAATTAAAAGTTCGGAAAAATTCCTGAATAGGTCAGAAAGTATTCGGAAAGACTAGTGATTCTGAGCCTTTTCGAAATGTATGTGAACCACGAAGTAGTATAAGGAGATCCAACTCTATGGGCCATTTCGGAAAATTGTACCCCCACTTTTCCGTGCCCACATCCTATAGCACTTCGGATTACGTGTTCTAGCGCCTCTTACGGAAACCGTTATAACATAGGTTTTAGAGTTGGGTTTCAACAGTTTCAAATTTTGTCCTGAGAGGCGCTACAATACGTAATCTGGTATGCTGTGGGTATGCTATAGGAAGTGGGCACGGAAAAATGGGGGGTATCCTTATATTAGAGTTGGATCTCCTTATACTACTTCGTGATGTGAACTTTGCTTTCAATTTGTTTACAAAATTCGAACTGTCCCAATTACACGGCCACACAAAAAAAAATAAGTGTCGTGATCTGGGGACGCGAAATATGTTTTCCTATGGATTTTGACGGGCTGAATCCGAATCCGATGTCAGAATTTGCCCTACACGTCAGCGTGACACCCTAACTTTAAAAACCTTGGAAAAATTATTATTTCCTGTTCTGGGGATGAGAAATATCAATTTTCATTTATTTTTACGCGCTGCATCTAAATTCGCCATAAGAATTGGCCCAACGGATCTTAATTGGACCATAACCTCAAAAAACACCTTGAATTCGCTAAAATGACCCGTTTTTCTTGTAAAAAATCGAACCAGACACATATTGATGCGTTTGTAGGGTAGTTGAGTCTATTCAGACTATTTGACCAACTAATTAGGTAAAAATTCATTCATAACCTCAAAATCGACAAGAATAACATCAAAGAATACCTCAAATCCATGGAAATGACATTTTTTGTGCGCTGAAACTGGAACCTCACAACATTCCTATACAGATCGTGATATGCCTGAAGTCTTTTTTCTTGTAGCATAAAACTCCCCATTAACCAGGCTACCCATTGATGAAGAGCTACGGTCTTATGATGACGACATCGGAGGGTCCGCTTTCCCACCCTGACCAGAGGCTGATACTGGGCTAATCCCTGCATCGTAAAACACTTTTAATCTGTGCCGGCCATAACGCCATGAACGCTGTTTACCCAGGGACCACGGAGTAATAATAAGGAGACCGAGCTCCGTACATGTGTTCTCACTGCGGCAATTGCACCTTTATTGCCAGGTTTTTGTGTTTGGAATCAGCACTATCGCCAGTCGGGCATGCGCACTGTCATCTGCTATCTCCTTTTCTTCAGCGAAAATTGTGCGAGTGGCGCTTACTCGCACACTTCTCGCGGGAGAAAAGGAGATAGAAGATAACAGTGCGCATGTCTGACTGGCTATAGTGCTGATTCGAAACATCTAAGTTTGGCAATAAACGTGCAATTGCCGCAGTCAGAACGCATGTACGAAGATCGGTCTCCTTATTATTACTCCATGGTCCCTGGGTAAACAGCGCTCATGGGGTCATGGCAGGTACAGGTAAAAAGTGTTTTTCGATGATGTCGTCATCATAAGACCGTAGCTCTTCATCAATGGGTAGCTTGGATAATGGGGAGTCTTATGTTACAAGAAAAAAGACTTCAGGCATATCACGATCTGTCTTGAGGTTACAAATATATTATAGCCTAGTAGGTTTCACGAAACTGTAAGATTGGACTCGGATATCCCGAGAACGTATAGGAATATGGTGAGGTTCCAGTTTCAGCGCACAAAAAATGTCATTTCCATGGATTTGAGGTATTCTTTGAGGCTACGTAACTACCCTAACTACCCTAAAAACGCATCAATATGTGTCTGATTCGATTTTGTACAAGAAAAACGGGCCATTTTAGCGATTTTAAGGTGTTTTTTGAGGTAAGGGTCCAATCAAGACCCGTCGGCCCAATTCTGATGGCGGATTCAGATTCAGCGCGTCAAATTACATCAGAATTGAAATGTCTCAACCCCAGAACAGGAAATACTAATTTTTTCAGGTTTTTTAAGATTAGGGTGAAACTCTGACGTGTATGGAAAATTCTGTGGCTGTGTTATCGAAGGTTTTCGAGTTTTTTCTAATGTACCACTTTCCGAAAATTTCCTTATATCCCGCTAGTTAACTCGTTCAGAATCGAATTAAAAAAATGTATTCTCTGAATAATTTATTTTGATCTTCAAACTTGCTCACTTGCCCACACTTGCCCAACTCTTATTTATAGTTACTATATGTCCTTTTTCATCAAATCGCTTCTTTGTATCATAAAAAAAATACGCTATGAAACATAATTTGCCCTGAGCTAGACTTGTGGAAGCGATAAGAAGCGTCACTTTGTTTGATTTCTATATTTATATTAAAAAATCAGGTTTACTGAAAAAATAACTACGCATAATGATGCTTTTATTAGAAACACTGGACAACTCCATAGGAAATTAGGAATATCTGAAATTTTTATTGATTTTAATCAAAAATCTTCGAAAAAAAACTGAAAAAATCTTGTTGTCTCTACTTGTCGCCGGCGTAAATTATATCTCATACATCTCATAGTACATTTTGTGTACAATATAAAAAAGCAATTTGATGAAAAAAGGAGATATAATTACAAATAATATTTGAGCAAATGGAATATTTACTATTTAGAAGTTAAAAAGGCTTTCTTCGTTATCAAATTTTCCCATTGCTAGGTTTTTAGGAGAAATATTTGCTGCACGGATTCAAAAGGAATCAATGTTAAATTAGTTATTTGTGATACAAGTGCGCAAAATAGGTGATTGTGCTCGAGTGTGAATTTTGCTTCGAGCCGCAGGCGAATCATGCAATCACGCGAGGTAGGAATCATCTATGTGCACGTGTATCACACGCTATTTTTTGCAACGCCCGTCCGAAAAAGTTGTGTTAGGAGGAGTTAACGAAAAACACTAATCTTGAAAGAAAAGATCTTTAAATTTCGTAAACTATTTTTTTGAAAACAAAAGTTAAAAAAAAAATGTTTGAAAGAAAATTTCGGAAATTTTTTTTTTTGGAAATGAGATGTTTGAAACAAAAAATTTGTAAAAAAAATGTTGAAAAAAAATTGGTGAAAAATAATTTGTGAAAAAAAATTTTCTGCTAACAATATGCTAAACAACAACGGACTTAGCGGGCACCCTTGCCTGAGACCCCTCCCTGTCCATAACTCCTCTCCTTTCTGTTCCTTGATCCTCACTGTTGTCTTTGTCACCGTACTGACCTCTTTTATCCTCTCAATCAGCTCTTTGTCTACTTCCCTTTTTTTATTCCCTTCTACAAAACTTTCCTCTTCAACGAGTCGAAAGCTGCCTTAAAAACTACAAAGAGTGCGACCAATTTTTTGTTGGCGACGAGCGTGGAGGTGTGATTGAGGTGAAAGGTGGTAAGGGAGGTGAGTTTAGTCAAGGGTGTGTTAAGATGGAAGTTCAGAGTGCTAATTTGGAGGCTAGTTGCCGAGGACTGCAAAGTGAGAGGGAAGATAGAGGACAGCAGATCGGTAAGGTAGGCCAGCATGTTTGTAATGAGGAGCCCAGTGGGGTCCAGCAGAGGGCAGCAGCAGGTAGACAACAACAAACCCGGTGCTGATGATCTCACGGATGTCGGCGAAACTGGGAGGCGTCAGGTTTATACCGGAGATAGTACTGATGATGGCGAGGTGCAGTTTATTACGCCAGGGAATTTGGGATGGGGAGAGAAGGAAGGGGGACTAGCTGACAGAAGGACTCGAGGTAGGCCGTCAAATCGAGAAATGCTTAATAGATTCAAATCTAGTAGCTTAGGATCGAGACAACTTTTTGACAAATGGAGCTAGGGGAAGGGTTTACAGATAAAAGCGCTTATGGGGGGATGGGGCAAAACGGAAGACAGTAAAAGATCAAGGGAAGAAGAGGGGAATGAGCAGGGAGAAGAGATGTTGCGGAAAAAGTTTAAGAAAAAGGCTCCACCGGAGAGGAATAAGGTAAAAGGGAAAGTCGATCTAGAGACCTTGGAAAAGCTCATTAAAGGGTTTAGAGAGGAACCGAACCGAAGTCTGAATGACATGCAAAAGCGAGGGGATAAGGTTTGGGAGAAAATGAGGAAAGTTAGAGTTAAGTGGAAAGAATGGGATCTGATGTGGCGGCAAGGAGAAGATAAGGTTTGCAAGCAGTTGGAGGATATCGAGAAAAAGCAAAGCATGAGTGAGAAAGAGAGAAAATCTGATATGGAGAAGCTGTAAGAAAGAGTGAGAAAGCTAGATGTAAGTCTGAGGATATAAAGAAAGGGGATGAAGGGGTAAGAGAAGAAGAGAGAATAAAAGAAGTGAACCTGGGTAGCAAGAAGGATTGTAGGAGGGTGAAGAGGAAGTTACCCAAGGGATATGAAGGTTGAAGTGTGATTATGAAATAGGTGGCGACAAAGCATGATGCATTGGTGTTGACAGGTGATCTGAATGCTTGGACAGGGCAACAGGGAGGGGAAATATGGGATGAAGCCAGTGAGACTTTGAGGATAAAATCGAAACACAAACAGGTGGACCAGGAGGGTAGAACTCTGTTGGAAATTCTGGGAGAAACAGGATGGTTCATTTGTAATGGGAACTCGGAAGGGGATGAGGAAGGCGAGATTACGTTTGCAGGAAAATGGAAGACAGTAATAGACTACTTCTGGCCGAGGAAAGGATAAGGAGGCTGTTGGAAAGAATGGAAGTAGGGAACGAAATAGGGTCAGAACACTTCCCGGGCATTACAACGTTGAAATGCGGGAATTGGAGAAGAGAAGGAAGGAAGGAGGGAGCGACAGGGAAAGAAGCAAAGACGTGCAAATGGGGAGTTGATAATCTAAGAAAATATACAGGAAGAATGGAATAAAAGAATGTTTTGATTGAAGATGGGGGAGGCGTGGATGAGGTGTTGCGTAAGATGAGGGGAAGGGTAGAGAAGATAGTAGAAGAAATTAGGACAAGTGACGAAAAAAGAAGGGAGAACAGCGGATGGTGGAATATGGAATGTGTAGAGAGTAAAGAGCGTATGAAGTTATCGTTAAAGAGTTGGAGAAGAGGAGAGATAGACAGAAAGATGTATAATAACAGAAAAAGGGAAAATGAAAAATTACTGAATGTAAAACGACAGGAGGAGAAGGTGAGGTACATGGGAGAGGTAGAGAAAGCAATAAAGGGAGGAAGAGAATGGGAGGCGATGAAAAGAACAAGAAGTGGATGGAAAGGAATTAATGAAGAAATAAGTATGGATGAATGGACGGTATATTTCCAGAAAGTGTTACGTGGGGTGGATAGCAAGGTGAGGGGGGAAGGTAGAAAGATCAAGAAGTGAGGAATGGAAGGTGGGAATGAGGTGGCCAGTGAGGAGACGAATTAAGAAATTGAAAAGTTAAAAAGAAACAAGGCGACAGGAGAGGATGGGATGGAGGATGAAGGGTTGAAATTTGGCGAAAAAAGGGTTAGAGAAGAGACTTGGGAAGTATGTAATAGAGTATGTAGAGAGGAAGGATGGCCAAAGGAGTGGAGAACAGGTTTGGTAGTTCCTTCATTAAAGAAAGGAGGGGGTAAAAAAGTGGAAGATTATAGAGGAATCACTCTCATGCCAGTAACATATAAAATTTACGCGGAGGTGCTTAGGGAGAGATTAGAGGAACAGGTAGAACAGAAAGGAAGTATTCCACAAAAAGATAAACAATTTTTCCTAATTACTTTTTTTGATTAAAGCAAAATTACCAGAGTTATAGCACTAACAAAATTTATTTAAAAAAAACGAAAATGAACAATTTAAGCCAAAGAACGCACGATATGAAAAAATTCAAGAGAAGAAAAATGTTGCTTTTTGAAAGCCCTATAAGATTATCACAACAACCTTTTGAATATTCTTGAAAAATCGAAAACTCAAATTTTGACCGCACAAAAAATAATGAAAATTTCCATTTTGCGGTCAAACTATGCAAGATACGACAAGTGATGATTGACGAAATTATTTATTCAAAAAAGATCCACAAATTTTTTGTTGAACACTTTTTGACAGGACGCGTAGTTTTCATTTTATTCGTAAAAAACAACTTTAAACATACCTAAAAATTTCTGGACAAACGACACAAGCTATCAAAAACAATTAGACAAATGTTGTTATCCCAAAAAAGAGCTATAAATTTATCCCATATCATTTTCCGAAAGGATGCGTAGTATTTGTTTTAATCGTGAAAAATAACATTAAATACAAAAAAAGTAAATTTTCAGAAAAACGGCGCAAGGTACGAAAAAAAATTATAAACGAAAGTTGAACACCCAAAAAAGATCTAGAAATTTGTTGTGATTTATTTTTTTATAAGAAGAGTAAATTTTATTTTAATCGTAAAAAATAAGACTGAAAATAAAGCCATTAAATTTTTGGAAAAACGACACGAAAGACGAAAAAAATGAATAGACGAAAGTTGTTCAAACAAAAAAGATCTAACATATTTTTATAAGAATGCATTAGAAATCAAATAACGAACTTTTTGGGGAAATGACGCAACTTACAATAACCTTTTATTTAACAAAATTTACGCCTAAATTTTATCTACAAATTTTTATAGAACCACTTTCCGCTAGGATGCGTATTTTTGGTTTCAATCGTAAAAAATAATATTGAAAATGAACAAATTAGGTTTATGGAAAAACGACACACGTTGCAAGAAAATGTTTAATAATAATTTTTTTTATAGAATGCGTACATTTCTTTAATTATAAAAACAAGACAATGAAAATAAGTTTTAATACCAATGCATATTATGAATTGTAATAATATACATTTATTAAAATTATACATTTTGTCAGGGTAGTTGAGAATAAAGTTTAATGCAAAATGAGGAACAAATATTAAAGTAATAATAATACATACAATTTGTACTTTATTTTGCAATATCTGAATAAGCAATCCCAGGCCGAGGTACACAAATAAATGTAATATACATTTAATATAATAGTGTTGAACACAATATAGAAAGTTTCGCATTTTGAACAAAAGCGAGTGCGAAGCACAGGATACGTGGTGAGAATGTGTTCTTTAATGCCGAAGGAGCTTTAAGAAAAGAGAATACGATCACCAAATTACTGTTGTCGATGCTTTGATCATTAGTTCTAAAAAGTATGCACAAATCTGGGGCAGCTACAAAGGCCGAGCCCGTAACGCGAGGTAAATACATTATAGAGCGCGAAGCGCGAGAACCAACGGTCACGCGCCCTACGCGCACTCAAACTAGCGAGCCGCGCGCTGATTTTTTGTATTATGTTTTGCAAATTGCTAAAATTTATGAATTATTTCAACAATTTTCATAAGCAAATTAAAAGGTTGGCCATTTTTCAAAGAATAGGCTCAATTCGTTTTTGGAATCAACAAAGTATGTATTTTCAATAACTTTTTCCTACGAGAATTGGCAAATTTTCAATAATGATTAATTATTTAAACAATTTTCATAAACAAATTCAGAGTTTGGCTATTTTTTAGCTTAGACAAACACATGCATGCAATTATAAACTTTTTAATAATAAGTACAACTTTTCTATCTGAAATATAATATTAAAATCAAAACCATTTCAACATTTTAAACAAATTTATTTTCATTAGAAAACATATGCATTATATATTTAATAAGAATTACAAAAGCATACAAATGATATAATGGTAGAAACTTTCCTTTTCATTAATTTCAGTCTTTTTTCTTTTTGTTAATTTCTTCAAGTATTTTAATAGTCTCTTGAATTGAATGATGTTTGGCTTTATCAAGTGAAACAGAGGTGAGGAGAGAAAAACTGCAGAAAACCACCTCCCGAGTTCAGAGGACTTTTCGACAGTCGAGTTTGAAGGCAGACATTCGACCCTACCCATCAAATGCATACAATCATCCTCGGCGTCAAACCTCGCGCTCGATATTCGTTAAAACGCAGCGAATATTCAATCCGGTCGTACGTCGCAGATGGTCGCCCACCCGAGTGCTATGCGCGCTCGAAATGGCTTGGCATCTGGAGGCTTCTCGAGTCGAGATCATTTAATATGTATTTCTATGAAAATTTGTACGCGCCGACATTTTGGAGGTTTCTTCCCAAGTTGTATGAAAATGTTTAGACTTGCACAATTATTTATTATGCATTGTGAGAGGGTACCAATCCGAAGACTACTTTCATGGTATTTTATTGAACATCATTTCCAAATAAAATAATTGCATGGGAAGTAATTCGACGCGCACAGAGCGCACGTCTGAGGTTCCCTTGCATTGTGGAGGTTTTTTCCAAAGTTGTATCAAAATGTTTAGACTTGCACAATTATTTATTATGCATTGTGAGAGGGTACCAATGCTAAGACTACTTTAATGATATTTTATTGAACATCATTTCCAAATAAAATAATTGCATGTAAAGTGACTCGACGCGCTCAGAGCGCGAGTATTAGGTTCCATTGATATGCTTATAAATTGGGTTAGATTAATGTAGAAGGTATAACGCGTAGTGTGATATTTAAAAATATATGTTTTATTTGTAATTAATACCTGTGAACAAAATGAGAAAAATTCTATTCTGAATATGTGAAAAATGTGAAGAAATGATACTTTGGGTGAACCGAGGTTCAAAAAAATTCGTTAATACGACGAACGAATATTTCCTTGAAGATGTCATCATTCTCTATTCACATTTGATGAAAATTCAGAAATTCGCTACTTATTTGTTTTGTCCGTGAACTCAAATTCTACATGAAATATTTTATAGCGAATTGCTAGTAAAAATTTTTCTTAACACAGTTTCCATTACCAACAACCGAGAAAATACAAAATAACCTTTCTTATAAAATTTTATGTATCATTTTATTTATTATATAGATTATGTTTTATATATAGAGAAGTTGTAGGCTACCGAAGCTACGATCATGGTTCCTTAAAGCAACCAATCCCGACGAAAACTGGAACGTGTACGTCATCCACTTCTGCTCCTTCTGTCCTAGAAGTCTTCGCGAAGGAATGACCCTGACGCTGGCAACAAGAAATCTTGTTGAGTTGGCTAAAAAATGAAGCTTTCATACCTCCAAGACAGCCTGCTCAGCTCAAAAAGAAGTGCTTGATATTTCACCCGTTTTTCTTCCTCCTTTGCAGTGATATTACCATCGGCTGGTGCCGAGAATTCAATCACGTAAACGATCTTGGTCTTCAGATCTTGAAGAAAATAGCAGGCTTGGTAGCACTGATACGTTGAGTGGTGGAGAATGATAACTTCCAGTAGATCTTACACTGATGATTCTCCACAACGGACTCGAGTTCCCCCTGGGCGTATGGCAATATGGGCAATAGATCAATACCATAGAAGTGCCTAAGATGGTAATATAACACTATTAGAGCCCCATTGTGTCTCTCTATGTACCCGTAACGTGCATACTTTGAGAATCTACTGAGAACATGTCCAAGTGTTTCTGGCTCTTGCTTTCCAGATAATTCGGAAGCCCAAGTTTTTCTGAGAATTTGGCGATACCATTTTACAAGGGCCGTTTTTAACACACGTACATTTTGGGGTTTCGTTTGCGGTATTCCAAGATATTTATATTTTTCTCCATTACCAACATGTTGAATGGTATTTCCGCCTATATCGTCACGCGATGGTGTAGTTTCTAGTCTGTCTTGGCGTAGGTGGAGCCAGGCACACTTGTCCAGTCCGAAGCTCATGCTAATCGCTTCAGAGTACCTATTCACCGCCTCCACAAGGATGTTTAGATCCTCTTTAGAGGACGCAAAGAGTTTAAGGTCGTCCACGTATAAAAGGTGGTATCATAAAACATAGGTATCCAGAGGTTTTGCCTCGGAGCACAATAGATAGAGGCAAGAGGGAGATGCAGAAAAGTATCGGATTTAGAGAGTCTCCTTTGAAGGCCCCCCTATTATATGTGATATATCTGGTATTCACTTGTTTTTTGTCAGATGTTATGACAAATCTTGTCCGCCACAAGAGCATAAGCTCTTTAATGTATCTCACTATTTTTGGATGCACCTCCAGACAGTCAAGGAGCTTAATAAGTAGCTTCTGGTTCGTGTAACCGAATTCCTTACGGTAGTCAATCCAAGCCATGGACAGATTGCGTCGAAACCTGATCGAGTTTTGGGTAATACTCCTGTCTATTAACAGGTTCTCCCTGCAACCTGCCAGCCCTCTCTTGCATCCACGTTGTTCAACTATTTCACTCCATACCGGCTCAATAGATGTTAATATCCTTTCTTTGAGGATACCAGTGAATAGCTGGTAGCTCGTGTTTACGCAAGCTATGGGCCTCTGTTTCTGGAGACTTGACAAATCTCCGGTCTTGGGGATCAATACCGTGCGGCCTTCCACTAACCACTGCGAGATGGGTTGTTCTCCGTTTAAGAAAGTAGTAGATATCCTAGCTAGATTTTGGTGCGTAGAATTGAACTTCTTCCACCAAAAGTTGTTGATTTTACCTGGGCCTGCCGCTGAAAAGTTCTTAGTTTTAGCGGCAACTTTCTTCACCTCTTCAGCAGAAATTAGTGGACACTCGTCCTCTGGAAACTCCAGCCTTTGCCTTTGGCAAAAGTTACGAAAGAGTGATATATCTGAAGCGTCTTCATTTAGCTGATAAGTATCTCCATACACTTTTTCCCAGAATACTTGAATGTCTTCTCGGCTAGGAGGATTTTTAACGGCACATGACGTTTTATTGAACAGACTGGAAGGATGAGTTGAAAAGGTGGAATTTACCTGAACCATTTTAGTCGCCGTTCAAGGCGCTGCTTCGCTGTTGAAAGAGATCTTAAATTTTGCATCCAGTGCTGCTTGATGGTCAACAGTTTACACTTGTTCAGTATGTGATTTGCTTTCCTCAAGTTTCGAGCAAGTGCCCTGACTTTTGGAGTGAATTTTTTATTTTATGTTATGTAGCTAATCATGCACTGAATGTTTGATGCATTCCGTCTCGCCGTTTCAATTTTAAACTGAAGCTGTGCAACGCGCTCGCGAGTCTTACTCAGGCGTACTGAATTATCGTTACTTCTATTGTCGCTAAGCAGGGAGACCGCCTTCTCGTAAACTACACAGTTCAGATTCCAGAGATCACAGAGATCAACATCTTCGGGGAGCTAATCGGGGACACCATTATTAGCTTCAGATAATTTGTCCATCCTGAGAAAGACTTTTTGGTGGATAGATCTCCTACTTCTCATGTTGGCATTATCAGCTATGTGTAAAAACGGTCTTGCTGGAACGGGTGGTATGTTCGCTGGAGGATGTTGCTCTTCTTCTTGCCGATAAAGAGCTTCATATCCATTTTTGCGCAAGAATTATACCTGATCTCTTAAATGCTGAGGCGTTTTATGAGCATATTCCGAGTGCATATTGACTCAATGTTCATGTAACATCTGCATGAATCATCTTCGCGCAGGTGAGCTTCTTTTCCAGCAGGTAAGGATGTCCCGTCTGAGTTGGTCCGACCACTTAAATCGACGTTGTCGCGTTTGTCCGCGTCCATTGTCTGGTCGTCGCCTGGGTTCTCGCGTAAATTTCCCGCTCTTGCTTACCTTCTAGGACAGAAGGAGCAGAAGTGGATGACGTAAACGTTCCAGTTGAGTCGCGATTGGTTGCTTTAAGGAACCATGATCGTAGCTTCCGGAGCCTACAACTTCTCTCATATATTTTTGTCATCACGTTTTGATTTGTCATAACATCTGACAAGAGACAAGTGACTACCAGCTATATCACATATAAGCGAGGGGTCTTCCCAGGAGACTCTCTAAGTCCGATACTTTTCTGTATCTCCATCTTGCCTCGATCTATTGTCCTCCGAGACAAAAGCTCTAGATACCTATGTGGCATGCCGAATAGAAGAGAATATCAGGTCAACCACCTTTTATACATGGACGACCTTAAACTCTTTGCTTTCTCGAAAGAGGATCTGAACATCCTTGTGGAGGCGGTGAATAGGTACTCTGAAGCGATTAGCATGAACTTCGGACTAGACAAGTGTGCCTGCATCCACCTACACCAAGGAAGACTAGAAACTACACTATCGCGTGACGATCATGATGTTCAACTCATAAGCCGAAATACCATTCAACATCTTGGTAATGGAGAAAAATATAAATATCTTGGAATACCGCAAGCGAGAACCCAAAATGTACGTATGTTAAAAACGGCCCTTGTAAAAAGGTATCGCCAAATTCCCAGAAAAACTTGGGCTTCCGAATTATCTGGAAAGAATAAGATCCAGGCGACAAATATGCTGGCCGTTCCTATACTGCTCTACACATTAGGCCCAGCAAAATGGAACGTCGATGAGATGAAGCAAATTGACCGAAGCACACGCAAGATGATGACAATCCATCGAAGTCATTATCCTAGATCTTCCGTACCTCGAATATACTCCCCTTTGAGTTAAAGGGGGTAGAGGCTTGCTAAGCTTGGAGCGTCTTCATCGAAGAACGGTTTTGGCTACCGCCTGCTCAGTTCTAAATAGCACAGATTCCCTTATGAACTCGTGCATCAACATCAAGTCAGACGGATTTACGCAGCTTTGAGTTTTAATAACGCGTGCTCCTCAAAACTTCAATCTGATTGCAGAGTTAGGCCCAAGTTCTTCTGCTGTTCAGTGATAGGTAGTTGAACAGCATCGATAGTAAAAATGGGAAAACTTACATCTTTCATGTTGCCTGTTTGCATAAGGGCAGATTTATTTGGTGTTATCACTAGAGCATGCTGCCTTGCTTCTTTAGCGATATAGTCCAAAACTAAATTGAGGACTAAGGCATCGGAGTCGATGTCTTCTAATTTACAATGGACGTATACATGTGTGTCATCCGCGTACATTAGGGTGGTCCAAAAAAATTATTTTTTTTTGATTTTTCAAATTCTCACCCCCTCATTTCGTGTCTTTTGGTGAAAAAAAAATTTCCAAATTTTTTGAGATTTAAAAAAAATGTTTAGTGGTAGGGCACGATATTTGAAGTACCCCAAAGTGTTACAAATTCGTTAAATTCTTGCATTTTTAATAGAATCTTAAAAACTTTACAACGATGATGTAAAACTATCATGTGAGCAATACGAAGCCTGAAAATTTTATTGTTGAATTAAACTTAACCCTAACTTTGCCGAAACTCACCCCTTAAGACACTAAAAAGTAATTTTTAAGTGTTTTTTCTAAATTTCATGAAATGAAAATGAACATTGAAGTGGAAAATTATATAAAAATTTTTATTATACAAATATGAAAAATGGTGCCCTTAAAATAAACATTTTTTACCTTTTCACCCTTAATAATAAAAAAAAATACATTTTCTTTCTTCAAAACTTTTTCTTTCAACATATATAGTGGACTCAATACAATTAATTCACGTTAAACTTTAATTGCTAACTTTATAAGGTTTTTGAAGAACATTTTTGTTACAGTTGGGATACTGTTCCCTATAGTCCTTAACAACTTGCAACAAATACTGCAACTGATCTTCATCTTTTGTGATGCTGCGATTGTACTCTTGAATAAGTGCAACTGCACGTTCAGCGTTGTCATTCACTACTCTTAATTCTTTAACAATAAATAAAGCATTTTTGTAATCCTCTCGATCTTTCCATAGTGCGGGATCTACGTCTAGAAATTGTGATTTTATTTTTAAGATGGTAAAGAAGTTTAACGTAGATGTAGTGACAAAATCTTTAATTTCGGATTTTGCCAGGGTTTCCAAATTTTCTTTAGAATGCCGTTTCGAAGGTTCTTCTGTGCCGCATTTATTACGCGTTGCCTCTGCCATAGCTCTTTTCTCACAATCTGGGATCCTCTCATCAAAGAATACCATCGCAACCAATTCTTCCGACAAATACCACAGATGGTCTTTTAATTTTTGACAGGTAACTTTAGAGATAGCACTGTTGTAATTGCCATACTCTACTAAATTTTTAATCAAATCAAAATCGTGTTTAGGAGCAAAAATAGGTAGAGGTGCCTCAAACCATACTTTAACGTAAACTTTCACAATGAAAACACATACAATTCTATACGAAATATCCATATTTTTATAGAATATATCGCGTTTGCCATCCATCTCGCGTGGTGCATTGCCCCAGGAACTCTGAACCTCACACCACGTGGAGGAATTTCTCCAAGCAAAATGATCGTCAGTTCTAAAAACTCTCGATAGTCTTCACGAGATAAATTTTGTCTCCCAGTTGTGTTTTGGCAAATTTGATTATGGATGCGGCTTCGAATTTTAGAAAAGCAGACATTTTTTCATCAGTTAAATAAGATTCATACTGAGAAACATCTATTTTAATCCAAGAAGTTGCAAATCTCTTGAAAAGTGTTACATCTGGACCT
>CAKNWW010309433.1:0-13228 GCA_932074435.1 Andricus kollari | reverse complement strand
TAAAAGTTTTGATGGTGGATTCGATTTTTGGCCTTTATACTTTTGGCTATTTCGCTTTTTATTTTATCCGATTTTCTTTGTTCATTCGCTCCGAGCTTACTGAACGAAATAACCATGAAAACAGTAAGACCTTGAGAAACCACCCGGGTATCTCAAATTTCAGTTCATAACCCTACTTCCCCGAGGAAGATGTGATTTGAAGACCTAGACTACCAGGAAGGACCTTTGGAATAACATCCACCTCATTACTTTTCAATCATTGTAATATGAATTTTTTATTACTGAAATAAATAAATAATATTGATTGTACTTATTAGTATTAAATAATTACGTATTTATTCACCAGTTTCCTCTTTTTTTAAATATGCAACCTTTTTCCCCTTTTATATTTTTTCTATCACGTTTCAAAAGTAGAAGAAAATTTAAACAATGAAGAATTCTCATAAGCATGAAGTTGCGAGCAATTAAAACAATACTCCCGGTACATTATTTAAGTTCGCTAGTGCATACCACTTTTCAATCTGAAGTTAGCAAAGTAAAATAGTATGAACGATGGCATCAAAACAAGACGATTTGGTATTATAACAGGATGCTAAAAAAGCCATGCTCAATTAAAATGGAACCATAGTTTTTACAGTGCAACATTAGAAATATTGTCAATTTCTTTAGAGTCTATTATATCAGTGAAACATTTTTTAAAAATGTGATCATTCCTAAAATATACTTTAATAGTAAACTTTTTAAACGCATTCTTTATTCATTCTGATAAACCTTGTACGTAAGGTAATGAAACCCGTAAATCTGTTTGTCCATAATTTTCAAGCTATTTTTTCTTTTTTTTTTAATTGAACTATTGTAAATTTTTATGTACTCTTTCTTTCATTACACTTTCAATTAGCGGAAGTAGATTATTATTCTGTTGCAAAGTAATTTTTAATTGGTCTAAGTTTTCTTTTCTAAAATTAATGTCACTTAGTTTAATGCATCTGTCAATTAAGCCTTTTATTAATCCAATTTTTTGACTTAATTGATGTTGAGAATAGTAATTCAAATATTGGCCTGACAATGCCGGTTTCTTAAACCAATTAGTGATTGAATTTCCATTTTTAGTTTTTTTTTACAGACAGATCTAAAAAATTTAAAGTATTATTGTTTTCTATTTCAAACCACTTTTCTTTAAGCGTTACGTGGATGATATTTTTACTATTATTCCTACAGATAAAATCCAAGAACTAATTAACACATTCAATAGTATAGAAGAATCTCTACAGTTTACTTGTTAAATAAAAGAGGCATGGAAAGGGGGCATGCAATAATAATAATAATAATGAGACGTTTTTATTTCAAGTCACATTATTATTATATTATTATCATTATTTTTATATTATAATTGCACGCCTCCTTTTTAGAAGGAATTATTTTGCTTCTTTTGAGTGTATTTTAATAAAAGCTTATTTATTAGAAACTTTTTTTACTTATTAATTTTTATGTTTGAAACATCAGATTGGCTTATTTCACATTTTACTTCAATGTTATATGAGCTTCATGTTTACACGATATGAAAAATTAAATTAATTATTTGAATAATTTTTGTAAAAAAATTAATTGATTTAAAGTTGTGTATAAAAAACCGGTATCGGTAAACAAAATTGTCTGTACCGGTAAAAGGCATATTTTAACGGTGGATTCTAGACAGCCGGCGCCTTTCGTCGAGGCTAATAATCGATTATGCATTGAAATGAAAATAAGTGTTTATAACAAATATGAAATTTAAAAAAACGCTTATGGTAAAAAAACATTTTTTACGAAAATATTGAAAAATGAAGTTTCGTTCCATGTATCTAATACAGCAGACCTGTGCCTACATTTACAGCCTAACTTTTCCAACCGATTGGCAGCAAATTTTAACCGACTTATCAGAGATTACATAAATGGTAAAATTTTCAGTTTTCAATTCATCCAATTTTTTCCTCACTCTTTATTGTGGAATCACACTGGCCCCACCATAAGACTTTCGACTGAATATTGGACATAGACTACATGTTTTTCTTGTCCAAATTGTACAAATCCAGGGAATGACGATTATATGCTGAAAAATGTGATTTGAATAAATGTTGGGGTGGTACAAAATCATGACCATGATAAAATTAACTTTTTTTCATATAGAAGCAATGAAATCCCCAATACAAAATTTTCAAAATAAATGAAATAAAAAATTTCAAGGACGCTTAGGCAAAACACAATTAAAAAAAAATAATTCCTTACTATATGAACACAAATTTAGATATATTGGAAAACATTTTATTTCATTTGGGCGCTTTCATTAATTTTATCGTGTAATGAAAAGAAAAAATATGTCACGTTTATGTAATTAAAAATAAAAAAATCTATTTTCCGCTCAAACTATGCAAGATACGAAACAAAAAAATTAACAAGAAAAATATTTCACATCAAAAAGGTGTATAAACTTTCCTAGTAACATGTCAATATGCACAGTTTTTGTTTTGATCGTAAGAAAATAACATTAAAATAAAAAATGATAATTTACCCGTGCATTGGACAAATTTCAGAAATAATTTTATATTAAAAAGATGTTTCAAAAAAGCTACAAGGAATATTTTCAAAACTTCTTCATTTAAAACTTATTTTTTTTTTAAATTTCGTCATGAAAATTTTATAACAGTTTTTTCTCGTAAATCGTGAAACTTTTCTATAATTATTACCTTATGTCAGTTGTCTGACATTGATCTATTTGAAAAATATACAGTTTAATTAAATAGGGAATGAAATTTACCAATCGTGTTTCGCAAGTATAACATAAGTTCACATAACGTTGTAAAATAATGCTTATGTAAATAAGTCCATTATCTCGATTGCCTTCCATCCTAAAAGCATTCTCCCGGTTGCCAAAGACTTAACAAACAATGCTTTCGTTTGTGACACAAAATAAATAATTGGTTAACTTATCCGCCGGTCTACATATTCATCACAAATACGTTCCTTGATCTCCTAGTTTTAGATTTTCATACTCCTTTAGTTTATCCTTAATTAAAAAAATTTATGGTTGATTTACTTTTTACTTTTTTGTTTCTTTTTTGAAAATCTCATGGTCTAAAATGTTCAACTTATTGGCAATTACTCAGCTACATGTTAATTAAAAGAAGATTACAGTTGAAGGCTGTGAAAATAGTTTATTACATGAGCACGATTGTGTAACATTTTCAACTTTATTGATACAATAAGAAGGCCGTATTGAAAATCTTATCAAATAGACTGATTTACTTTCACCAGCATTAAACCTGTTTACAAGTTATTACTTCATAACGGAAAAATAAAAAATATTTGCAGACTTAATATACTTTACCATATTGCTTTATTCACATTTATTTATTATTTTTGCGGCTCCGTTAACAAAATTCTTAAGTGTTATATACGAAATATTATTATACATATTAGAAATATCTCATATTAAAAATAATAGGCACAAAATAAAAAAATAAAATAAGAAATAGCAGCTCCTTAAATAGGTCAAAAGATTTTTCTTCTACAGTTATTAACATAGAAGGTTAAAATCGAATGTTCTGACATTTTTTTCAAATTTTTTAATTTCTCCAAGAAATCCATAGCTCCTAAATCACAATTTTTTCTTACCAAGTTCAAATCATATCGTTAAAAACTTTAGAAACGAGCTATTTTCCAAATATCAAAATAGCCACCATTTTGTATCTTTCCAAAATTTCAGATTGTTTTTGAAATTTTATTTGACCGCTATTTTACATTTTGTCTGTATTTAAGGATTTCTGATTTTGTCTTCAAATTTCTACTTCTGGAATATTAATGTGTCTTCAGTAGGTGTCTTCATAATGCTCTGACCTGCTTCCAGGCGATTTCAATATCAATGGTTATTTCATACCCAGCGAAGCTGATTTTTTGGGAAATTTGCCGATTTCCGATCTCCACAATGTTGACACCGCTCATGGAAAACCGCTTTGTGTGCCACCGCTTGTATTGCCGCTATTAGTTTATTGGCATTTTGTGTCTCAGTTCAATATACTCATTGAAATAATAGTCACTCATTTTCAAGAAAAGTAAATAAAGTTTGACTACTTCATAGCAATATAAATACACGCTTTACGCAACCCTTTACTGTTTCAACTCTATCCCACCACTTAAATGCAGACTATTTTTCTGTCAATCATAAGATAATGACTAATGCATATAAAAGTGAAAGATGTTAGACATTCTCAGTTGTAGCTCAAGAATTTCGATAAAAATCAGTTCTCTTTCTATAGCAGAATGAAGATTTCTATTTATATTCTGCTCTTTACTTTTCTGGTACTTCTCAATTATGTTCGTGAGTATAAAATTGTACAATAACAACTCAATCATATATTAAAACATGTCACATCCGGATATCGACTTTATTTCAAGATTGCTTCCTTGCACAGCATATATTGAACTTAAATTCGCATTTCACTTTCAATCAGTTGAAAAATATGTTATTATCATTGTACGTATTATATCTTACCGCGTAATTGTGTATTTACCGAAAAAGGTGTCATATTTATTGCTATAAAATTATTTGTTACATATAATTTTTCATTATTAGTCAAAACATATATGTCGTCACTTGTTATAAAACCAATTTAAATCTAGACTTGTTGTGTTTACTTTGATTTCATCGCGAAGTAATAGTATATAATAGCATTTTTAACAATACTTTTGAAAATACAGCGGCAAAATTGTTCATATCAACTATATGATTTCTTATCTCCAAATTCATATCTTGAATAAAGTAGTTGTTACTCACAACTAATAAAGACAACATTAACTTTTCTACTATATTAATTTTTTATTCCATGGAACTTAGTAGGTTAAGAAATTTTTGACAAGGAAAAGTTTTTCGTTACTAATGCCATTCTAATGATAAATGACAAAGATTCTAATAAAAAATAATTTTTTCATAAGAAACAGATATACTTTCGACTTTTTTAAATAAATTGATTATAATCATTCAATAAAATCTATAATAGAATATTTTTATTCCTAACTCTTTCTTTATTAGTTCTGACTAACAATTACTTTGGTTAAGAGATTCATTGAGAAATAAAAACTCATTTCGCTGAAATTAAACATTTTCCCGCTGTATTTGTAAAAGTAGTGTTAAAAAAAACTATCTTCCTTGCATTTCTGAGGAACCTAGTTGACAGGTTTTAGAAAAAAACACCTTAAATCCGTTAAGAAATGTATCCTGTGGGCGATTTTGTCCACAAAAATCCATTTCTAAACTACTGTATATCCTGTTGTTCAAAAACTGACGACCTCTCATTGAAAGATATCTTTACGCATCTCTTAATCAAAATTTGTAAATTCCATTTTTTTAAATATTCTTGGCATATGACAAAGAATATTTCACGACATTAAGGGGTTTTAGCATAATACTACATTCAAGTATATACCTACTTACATCGACGTAATTTTCAGCAAACTTTGATCATTTAAGTCGTATAGAATTACCAAAAACCTACAACTTTTTGTCAAAGATTAATATCCGTATTTGTTCGCGAGTTGTTTGAATAACCTTACATTTTACAGTGCGTGATACGTGATTAATAGATCTCTGACATTTTCTGGGAAAGTAAATAAAGCTTCTCATTTTATAGCAATAAAAGTACGCTTTACGCAATGTTAATTGTCTCAATTTCTTCCAGAGCTTAAATACTTGAGCAATAAGGAGATAATGGCTAATATATATATTAGTAAAACTCATTCAATATCTCATCAGTTATAGCCTAAAAATTGTTTAAAAATCAGTTATATTTCTCTAGAATAATGAAACTTTTTATATATTATCTGCTCTTCACTTTTATAATATTTCTTAATTCTATTCGTAAGTATAGAACATGGAACCTAATTATTAATATATTAAAACATATCTTACGTTGAGCTACAAAATATATTCAAAAGGCACTATCTAGTATTACGGAACTTTCCGTAAGACTAACGGGTCAAGTATGTGTTTATTTTACTCAGGAAATTAAACAAGTTATTTACATTTTTGAGTCCATGAATATGATATAAATATAATTACGGATTATACCTCAGAAGTCTTGTAACATCAAACATTTTTATTCTACGGAACCAGCAATTTTGTCTTTAGTTCTATCTTTAATTATTTATACTGGCGTTTAAGCCCCGGTTTCCCCTCAATTTTATTACAATTGTTTAACATTTTCCCAGTCATACTCGGTATTTAATTTTAGAATAAAACCAAAACTTTTCTTATTTTATCCTTGAAAAAGACAAAAAGCCGTGTCGAAACTTCGGAATGTATTGAAACTTTTATTTAGTTTCCTATATTGGCTATTTTCAGTTTGTTTATCTATTGTTGAAGATTATAAATTTTCTGGGTTATCAATTTTGTAAATCAATATTTCCAAATAAGTAATTTCCTGATAAAATTGATTTCTAAATGTTTCTCAACGTTATTGATGAAAGCGAACATTTTAATTATTAATGATTTTTTAATGTTATGAAATAATTATGGACTTAACATTTTACTACCACCCTATAACTTGGCAACTCTTTCACACTTTTAAAGAGATGAGAAAAATTAAATTATAGACAAAAACATTATCGGTACCGACAATAAGAATTCTGAGAAAATTTCAAATGATTTAGGTTTGATTATAAAAAATTTCAAAATATTTCGAAAAAAAATCTGGAAGATTTTAAGAAAATTGTTTAACTTGTTCAGGATTTTAAGAAAATTATTGGGACTGAATTATTCGAAAATATATTTTAAAATTTTGGAAGTTTTAAAAAGATTCGAAAATAGTTTAAATCTTGAGACGATTGAAACAATTTTTTAAACAAAATGTAGGTTTTAAAACATATCGAAAAAATTAGCTATTTAAGAATTTTAAAAGATTTCAAAAGAAACAAAATTTCTTAAGATTTATGACCAAATTTGAACCGATTTTCTGATTTAAAAACTTAATTTTAAGAGAAAATTGAAAAATATTTCCAAATATTTCAAATTATTTCGTGAAGTTTCGAAAAATAATGTGGATCATTTTAAAGCAACATGTATCAATTTTGAAACAATACAAGATTTTTTTTAAGTTCAGGTAAGTTTAAGAGATATTTAGAAATTTCAAGGAGATTCAAAATTATTGAAAAACTAAATAAGATTTTTGAAAAAATTAAAATTAAATGTAGATTTTTTAAGATTTCGGAATAATATTTTCAAGTTTTTGGGGATTTTGAAAAGTTCACGATGATAAAAAAAGTTTCTTAAAATTCCAAGGACAATTTAAAGTAAATTTTTTAATTTTACGGAATTTAAAAAATTACTTCAGAGAAATTTAAACAATATAAGATATTGAGAAGCGTTTCAAGAATTATGAAAGGTTTCAAGAGAATCAAAAAATGTTCTGAAGATTCATGGGAAAATTTGTAATGAGTTTCTATTACACAAACTTAGTTTTAAGAGAAAATTAAAAATAATATCAAATTATTTCAAAAATTTGATAAAAGTATCGAAAAAACTATGGAAGATTTGAGGGCAATTTTTTCATCATGAAAGATTTTTCACAATTTTAGTAATAATTCGAATCAATGTAAAAGATATTTAGGAATGCAAGGGGTTTTTAAGGGATTCACAATATTTTAAAACTTTGAAAGATTTCCGAAATCTATGAAATATTTTCGAAATCTATGAAATATTTTTAAATATCTTCTAAGCTGGTGAAAGCATTAAATATCTTTTAAGCTTGAAATAATTTTTCGATATATCTAAAATCATTCAAAATCTTTTCAAATTTGTCCAAGAGTCTCAGGAAGACAACTGATAAAAATTAATCTTTTTTGGTTGAGGATCCAACTATTTGGTTAGAGATTTTTTTTTTTTTTATCAACTCAACTGTTTTTTATTTTAAATCATTTTTGTCGTTGTTGAAATATCAATTATATATTACATTTTTCGTTGATAATTCATTTGCTTTGGTTAAAATTTCAACTATTTGGTCGAAAATTAACATTTTAGTTGAAGTTTTGACTTAAAATATCTGAAATCTTTGAAAATATTTTTGAATTTTCTCAAGAATGTTAATAAATTACATTTATATAAACTTAAAAACGAATAAACTGAATAAAAGTTGAAGTTAAATGAAAAATTAAAAAATTAATCAAAATTATTTATCCTCTATAATCGAGAAACTACACTTGCGCGTGGCGCGCGATTGATAATGCTAGTTGAAATAAAAGTCTTATTTTCATATGAACGAATGACCAACAAAATTCTTTCTTTTCTTTTTTTGTAGAAATCTTGATAAAAAATATAAAGAAAGTGACAGGTTTCTATGCATGCATTATGAAAGTTGATTTTTGAAATACATATATTACGTATATATTCAATTCAAATTCGCATTCCACTTCGAAGCAGCTAAAAAATGTTGTTATCGCTGTAAGTTATAATCTTTCTACCTAATTATAAGGTATTTATTAAAAAAGTGTGTTATTTTTTAGTGACCTTCAAATCTATATAGGCAAAATGCCCAAATAGAATTTTTGGATGCAAATGTTTTTTGACAAATTTTTTGTTTCGGTTTGCCTCCACGGGTCAGAACTTTGAAAAATAACTTTCTAATTTGACCAATATCTTACAGAAAAAACAGAAGTGAATATTTGCTGCGGGTAATTTTGAAGTAAAGTTGAATTTGTTTGCATCGAAACAAAACAAAATTCAATAGAGTTGACATGGTAACCATTTTCAATGTGGTGAGTAAATCTTGACACGTGAAGGTAATTTTTGCTGCAGGTAAAGATTATTCTGAAATCGCTGTAAAGATTACATTTTGTGGTTTCTGTGCTGGGGTCCAAATAAATACCGGACACATCTTTTTCCGTCTGCAACCCTTGTCCTTTCAGTTTCATCCCCTCCAGACGTTTTTTGATTCCATTCCCCCCGATTATCGTTTAAACCCGTTTCCAGCCACTCACATATTTTTCATAAATAAGAAATGTCGAACTGTGACTTAAATTTAAAGGAAAACAATTATTAATGAAATTTGGAGAGCTTGACCGATTAATCTGTTTTTATTTATATATTTCCATGGTTATCTATGAGAATCAAGGAGTGCTTTATGTTTTGTATCAACTTTTAATTATGATAATGAAAACATTTTCACTATATAAGACCGATTTTTGGAATATTATTATGTAGTTTTTCATTAAGAGAAGAAAATTTTTTAATCATCCAACAATTTGGTACTTGTATCCCAAGTGAAATATAATATATTGTACTGCATAAAAACTACCAAAAAAATACACTTTTGTCTGTTCCCACATACAAGTGAACAACTTTAGGGAAGTTTATCTAAAATAAGATGAATATAATTGATATTTCGATCATTTCCTTTTTAGAAGCTTATCCCAAAAACTATGATTCCTTAATAGATTTTTCTAATTTAATGTGTGTATACGTAATTAAAGACTCGTGGAAAAAGCTGCACCAACATTCTTTTTTGGCGGCCGGAGTTAACACTTGGATGACTTTTCGACAATTCTGTGGAGTTTTTCATGTAATAAAACCTAACATTTTTGGATAACTTGATCCTCAATTTACTTCAACGTATGATTCCAAAGTAAAAATGACAAAACATTAATTTAAACTTTCTGACTGGAGCCCTTCTAGCATCCGCGGAGAATATTGAAATGACATTTAGGATTTACCCTTATTTTGGACCAGTACAAAATGTTCGGCGTCTGTTAAAAAAATTGTTCGTAAAAATCCTTACGTTTTTTCTTACAGAATCAACCTATCTGCCAGCTGATCTCAATCCGCCAAGTCCTTCTAACCAGGTACCTCGTCGCAATTCAGCAGGTCCTTTTAATGAAGTACCTTATCGCAATCCGGCAGGTCTTTATTATCATGTACCCCGCCGCATTCCGCCAGCTTTAACAATTCCGGTACCTCGCCGCGATTCGCCAGGTCCTAATCAGGTACCTCGTCACAATCTGCCAGGTTCTTCTAATCAGGTACCTCGTCCAAACCGTCGTCGTGATCGGCCAAACCATCCACATAATATTGCTGAAATAACTCCAGGTGCAAGTTCCAATAAGGATTCTCAGTTTCTTAATAAGATATATTTTTAAAAATTCAATAAATAAACACAGAAAATATAAATAAATAAAATATAAGAAATTGTCTTGTTTGGATGAATTTCATTAACATTTTTTTTAGAAATCATACAGTTATTATTATTGTCAGTACATGTTTCCTGTTTAATTTTAATTTTACTAAAACAAGACTAAACGAAATTGTGAAGAATCTTTCAATTAATTAAATCAGCCCTTGCTCGTGAGCATTATATAATAATTGCAGCTTTCATCGAAAATTGAAGCTGAAACACAAAAATTCATACAATTTCTGAATAAATAATTTTTTTTATTTTTACCGAAACAATTTAATTTAAAGTGCGCTTAGATTTCTTCTTCAAAATTCACAGCATTAAATTAGTTGTTTTTTAAGTGAGAAATCTTTCTCTTTTAATTTTAGTACATACTGTTTACTTTTTTTAAATAGTGAAATCTTGTTTGGATTAAATAAATATTCATAATTAAATTTTGTGATATCCATTGGCAAACTTAAAATTTAGTACAATTTAGTGGTTTTAAATTAATAAAGTTGTTAAGTCCTTGAAATAATTAATAAATATATTTTTCATATAGAAACAATCAAAGAATATGAAGGCGTGCATCTGCCCGAGAAAGTAGTAATTGAAGATGGTGATTATCTGTACCGTCGTAATGAACCCTATTTAATATTCCAAAATGGAGAATTTCATCAAGTATATCCTGTTGTACATGAAAGTAATTACAAAACTAAAATATGATCTTATTTATACAAATATTAGCAAATTCAGTCTAAAACATCTAGTTATTTTTTCCTAAACTCATGATTTAGAATAATGAAGTAGTTCTAGCGTAATGATTTTCCAAATCTTTAAAATAATTAATTACTATATTTTTTCTACAGATAATCTTAGCAGAATGATGGCTGTAGAGGCACCACAGCATGGTGATATACTGTACCATAGAAATAAATATGCTATTGCAGTATATAATCATGATCATTTCGTTTTTCTTGATTTTGCATATATAGATCCTAGTTCATCATCAGGTAATTTACAAACTAAAATACTATCTAAAAAAATTTAAAATCTGTGGATTGGACGACCCCGGTAGGCTGCTATCCAAAAGTATGTCCTCGTAAGTATAATTTCCGATGGAGGTCACTTTCTCGTGCATAAATGCTGGAAAATAGACTTAACGGCAAATGGCACTTACTAGGACATACATTTGGAGAGCAGTAGGTAGGGATCATATAATATTATGGGATTTAATTTCTTATTAAATTCCGTAATGCTAGACTTTTGCACCATATACTACTATTTACCTACTTAGTAATTTTGAATTATATATCGTTTAATTGTTAAAACAACAAACCTCATATTTTTCTTACAGAATCAAGAAAAAAAATCAAGGTCCAGGACACCAGTTCGTTATGATGAAGATTAACCACCCAACCCATAAGCCAACATAATGACGATGATGCCATATTCGAACATTGTCGGAAAATCAAAATGTAAGAAAAAATATTAAACTAATGTAAATAAAAAGATTCAGCATGGAGAAGAATTTTTTTGTTATTATCACATTATTAAAATTTCACGTTTTTCTAAAGAAGATTTATTATTCGCACACCGCACAGTACAATAATGACATTCCACATATTACATTCAGAAGTTTCTAAATTTAACATGCACACGAATCAATGAATGATCTCAAAAAGTCGGTAAATATCGGTAATAGGAGTCTTGGATTAGGATCATCAAGGCTATCTGCTGTTACGCAAAATGCATTATATCTTTCCTTATCCTTGTATTTATGTATATACAGTTTTTAATATTTATTTGGTGTATTTGATTTACTGACAAATTTGAGATTAAAAGATGAAATTCAGCCGTAATTTTTTGTTCAAATTAAAACTTACGGGAACTATCACCTGTTTTATTGACCAAAATTTATGGTGTTGAAAAAAAATATATTTAATAATACTTGTGCTACAAACTATACTTATAATCAGAGATTTTGTTAGCACTGGGCCAGTACTACAATTTTTCCCTCGGATAGGCCATCTAAGTTAGATTTTTTTATTTTGATCGAATCCTAATATGCGCCAAAAGTGGTCCGCTGGTAAGAAAATTTGAAAATAATACTTGTTTCATTTTGAATTTCTTTAAATATACAAAAAACATGTTATTTTGGATGATATATCTTCAGCTTAAATCAAACAAAAATATGTTCAACGCTTTCCAAAGCAGTGTGCATTGTCTATTGCTGCCCTTGAAATATAAGCTCAAATTTATTTTGCATATACCGGTGAAACTACATGGCGTGTTTCGTACAGCGCACGCGTATGCATGCTGTGACTCTGCTACTTTCATGACGCTCGCGATTTTTAGTTTGTGAATAAGTGTATTCTGACTTCAAATTATTGCAAGTTAAATGATTTTGGATACTGATATTATTATTTTTGGTATCTGTTTAGTTTCTTTGAAGTATATAAGTTTTAGTTTAATATTGAAGAATAAGTGAATATTTTATAGGGAACTGGAAAAGTCTCCTTGAAAAAAGTTAGGTCAACAAAAATGTATTTTTGACTTGATTCTAAGGAATATTGATGTGCCTTTTCTTGTGCACAGATTTGAAATAATATGAAAATGTTGAAAACCTACAACTTCAGGTATAGCTTGTTACCATGGTTGTATGTAATTTGATGTATCTTCCGTACAATTTACACATTTCTTGTATGTTTCCATGTAGTTAATAATTTATTATTTGATTTCAATAAAATTCTCTCCATTGGTAAATCAGTTTTTGAATTTATTTAGAACTACCGTTTTTTATAGTTATTAGTAATACATGTACCAATTTATTTAGTACAAGCATTACCAATTCCTTTAGTAGATACAGATGCTAATTCACTTAGTCGGTTATTCTTACACATTGAGTTAGTAAATATAATGTTAGAGCTGGTAAAAATCACATACTTCAGACCAAAAAAGAATTAGTTTGTAGATCCTTTATTTCGACGTTTTTAAAACAATAGTTTTCCTCATCAGGATAATTAAATTAGAAGTCCATAATCATGCTCATCAAT
>CAKNWW010309403.1:0-11826 GCA_932074435.1 Andricus kollari | reverse complement strand
TTTTTTTTTTCATATTAAAAATTCGATTTTCGAGAAAACGTTTATTATAATTTTTTAAAAAGACTGTATACAAAAAACGTTTCTCAAACTTCAGATCTGCAAAAATTCTATATATTCTTAAATGCACTCAGATTTCGGTTCAGTCTAGAAATAAAAATTAAACTTCAAAGTAAAAAAAATAATAATTAAAACAATCATATCTATCATTCATAGAAAAACATGACTCGGAAGTGAAGTGTTTCTGAAGCGATACGACGAATACATGTCAAACTTTTCTAACCTTAAAAAGTCTTTCTACTGCTTTACCGTCTTATTTGCCGAAGAACGAGAAAATCAACGCTCGACTTCGTAGTACGGTGAGGGCAGCACCTCGATATGGCAGAAAATGTGATGTCCTATATATATATAGTTCTCCCACTCTGACGCCCCGTACCGCATCTAGGTTTATAATATCTTTGCTGCTGCCCATCAACGCGTCCTTTCAATGGCCTGGATTGACTACCGGAAAGCTTTCTATTCAACCTCTCATAGACTTACCATCTGCCTGTTGGAAAGCTTGAAGGTGCATGCACACATAGTGAGACGCATAGAGAGATTGATGCCTCTTTGGAAAACTAGATTTACTACCTTATCTGGAAATGATCGTGTGACAACAAACAACGTCACCTTCCAGAGGGGCGTCTCTCAGGGCGATACCATGAGCCCTTTGCTTTTTTGCATCACACTTATGCGTCTATCTCTCGCATTACATGCTTGCCGTCCCGGTTCTACTCTACTCGTTTGGGGTGGTTCAATGGAAGAAGAACAAACTTAAGGCCCTTGGTGCCACCACACGTAAGATCATGCATATGCATAAAAGCTTGCATATCAATTCGTCAGTTCCGCGATTATATATTTCACGCCGTCAAGGCGAACGCGGACTTCTGAATCTCCAATATCTTCATAACCGAATTGTTCGAAGTACAGCTTATATCGTAGCCAATGGCAGAGATCCTGTGCTAAAAATGGTCAGGAACCACGAGATGATTGGCGCAGGAGCGTTCCTTTACAAAGCCGCGGAGCAATTGGCCGAGACTCTTGGCCTGAATTTTAACATCAGAAGTGAGGAAAGTGCATTACTCCATCTAGATGCTTCACTTATGAAAGCCGAAGTGAAGAAACCAGAATAGGCTTTCCCTACGTTTCTGTAGTCGCTAAATCCGAATCCGGGGTCTGTTTGGCTCCATCACGTCACATTTCATCCCTAACCTCAATAAACATGAAAATCGCTGTTTTCAGGTGAAACATGATTCGTACCTATGAAAAGTAGTCATATCCTATGTTCTCGAGGTCGCTGAGTACGAATCCGGAGTCATTGTGGTTCTATGACGTCACGCTTTGTCCCTAACCTCAAAAAAAGACAGTGCATTTGTAATTTTATGTAAAACATGTATTTTTTTCAATGCAAAGTGGTCATAGCCTATGTTTTCGAGGTTGATGATTAGTGATTCGGAGTTGCTGTGGTTCTATGACGTCACACTTTGTCCCTAACCTAAAAAAAAACAGTTTATTCGTAATTCTATGTCAAATATGTATTTTTTCAATGCAAAGTGGTCATATCCTATGTTTTCGAGGTCGCTAGGTTCCTGATTACATTTGAGTGCATTTTTGTTATTTTCTCTCAGTATGATCTTGTTGCTTGAACGAGTGACGAAATCATGTTACTGCGACAGATTCTGTGAACGATGACGACTGCCCTGAAAGGGGATGTGTAGAATGATTCGTATCACTATCTGTTATAGTAAAGAAGCCAATAGAAGGGGAAGCCTTGCAGGGGACATTAGGGTGAGAGGATAAAACCGTAGTGTGTCCGACGACGAGTTGACTTTGTCCTCGTTAAAGTCGGAAAGCCCTCATACTTAGCTCTGGGGAGGTATGCGGGTTATCACCTTGCAGGACGGAAGACGCACCTGCAATCGACCGTTGACATTTCTGTCAGCGGTATCAACTGATTTTCGACTAGCTTTCAATTCTCGCTGGACGAGGAATCGGACGAGCGGCGAGTCTGCGGTCTGTTGGGTTAAGAGTTTTTCCGAAGTGTACGTATCAAAGTTTAAAGGCTGGGACCGTAATACCGAACGAATTCAGGATTTTGACTCAGGAACCTATAAAACACAGAATATGGCCACTTTGCATTGAAAAAATATATGTTTCACATAAAATTAAAATTTTACGGTCTTTTTTAGATTAGGGACGGAATTTCATGGCATAGAAACACAACGGCTCCGAATTCGTACTCAGCAACCTCGAAAACATAGGCTATGACCATTTTGCATTGAAAAAATACATGTTTCACATAATATTACCATTTCACCGTTTTTTTTTTTGAGGTTAGGGACGAAGCGTAACGTCATAGAACCACAATAACTCCGGATTCGTACTGTGGTAGGAAACCTCCACTGGTTGAGGATCGTCTGCGTGATACGTTGAACATTTTTTCAATAAAGTTCTTGTAATTGATATCTCGGCTGGTACGAATAGGTTCAGTTGAGCTGTAACGCTTCTTGTGTGCATTTGTAGCAATTAATATTTCCTTATAATAGTTTAGATCATCATTGCTTATAGATGACTCTTATAGCAGACCAACGGTTTTCAGATACTGCTTACCATTGAAGTGAGAATGTTGTCCCTCAAAACTAATAGTTTTATCACCAATCATGAGGATGTCATCACTGAGCTTACGCACACCATAAACGATATCTAAATACTGCTTTCTATTTTGGTGCAGAATTCTAAGAAACTTGTTTGTCAAATACTCATAACTATTAGCAGGCTCAGTTGTAGCATCTTCTTCAAGCATAGTTGCATCTTGCTCTTCTTCACCATCAGCTGTCATGAAGGAAGCGTTATCATCCTCCTTCTTTTCATATTTCTTCGCTACATGCTCATTTTTTTCAACTTTTTTCTTGATTGAAGGATTAGATATATCAACCAGTTTTTGCCGTGGCATGACGGCGTCTACATTATTTAACACCCGTTCCAAGAACACTGGTCTACAAAATATGACCTATGTGCTCATGGAATGAGATATGTTATTTCCGGGGTATTTTTTGTGCTGAATCCGAATCTGACCTTCATTTCTGTTCAGCACGTCAGGTTTTCGAGATTTCTTTAATCAACATTTTGTTTGAAAAATCTCAACTCATGAGATAAAATGTTGTAAACATTTTTTTCAATGAAAAGCAATATATAATTTCAATGCCTTTTTTAATGGTGAATTTAACGGCGGGCTTGGTTTTTCATTATCTTGTACGGTTGCCGACATAATTTAGAAAAATTAAGAAAAAGCGAAAAAAAGTTGGTTTACAAAAAACTGCATATCTTGATGAAAAAATTTGTTCCTTGTGTTCCTGGTGTCATTCTCTTCGTTTTTTAATGCCTAAGAAATTAAAAAATAATTCAGGGTTCAGGCTATCACCGTTCAAAAGATACATGGCAGAGAAATTGTCTCTTTCTACAGAGTTGCCAGTTTGACGGCTTACACGTACTTGAAGCGAATCATTGTACTGTGACTAGTATTTTATTGCATTAAAATACTCAATATCTGTAAATTTCACATTATTCACAACGTTTTTAATTTTCTCAGTGTTAACAGTATTCTAAGCTTCGAATTCTTGAACAGGTTTTAATCACGCAGGCGCCACACCGCACCGGCGCTGTACACGTAATACAAAGAATCGGTCGGCGGAAAGTGTACATGGCGCATGCGCAACTCCCCTCTACCTCTACAGCTGTGAGCTCTCCTGCGTATCGTGTTCCGTGCTGTTCTCATTTCATGCTAGACCTCTGCGGAGTCACATGTATGCTACCTATACTCTAGGACTAGAAGTCATTCCTATTGAACCCCAATTCATTAGCGCTAATTATGAGCTGCTATCATTCGACACTTATTCTGCAACCATTTATGTAGCACAAGTCGAGCAGCAACTGTTCGGTATCCAATATTTTTCTCCATTTTCGAGTTTAATCTGAACGAAAATCTCGTAAGCTTCTCGCATTGCAGGAGAAATTTTTTGTCTCTGTTTTTGTGGGACAAAAACACCGTAAACATAGCAAAAGTTATCAGGATGATTTTTGCAAGAACGCTCCATTTTACAATTGTTGCAGAATGAGTGTCGAAAGATAGCAGCAGTAATGTATTTCTCTTGCCGCAATTGGTAGTAGACTCTAATGGCGTTTCACCCACTTCTTTTGTGATTGGACCAGGGTGTCAAAGTTAACTACCGGAAATTTAATAGGTTGTGTCTTGAACCGCATCTTGATCTCGACTGTTGTGAAAGCTATAAATACAGTAATTCTATAACTTTTGCATCAGTTGCGTGCTAACCTCCGTTCAGTGAAGAATGATTGTGCGCCATAAAGTGAACAAAGTATCACGCCGTCATCATCAAGGTAAAGGATTTGTAAACAATATCAAACGATTTGCTAGAGGTTATCCTGGTATCAATCCCTTAGACGCAGCGTGTAAAGAATACAACACTGCATACTCGCAAAATCGTGAAAACGTTGAAACGAGAAACGCTGGAGATCGTGAACTAGCCAGTAAAGCTTGGCAGCGTATTTTTGTCAAAGACTCTGGAATTGATGAGAAAGCGGCAGGACTGGAAATAACTAACGTGATTAATGCTGAAGCGGAACTCGGTATGTGGTTGAAGAAGAAACCTATTTCAAAGAAGAAGACAAATTCAAAGAAGAAACCCAGATCAAAGAAGAGGAAACCCAGTTAGAAGAAGAAACTAGCTACAAAAAATAAGCTAATACCATTTAGAAAGGTTGTGAATGCAGCTAAGAAGGCAATGAAACGTAGCAGTGATGCAAAAGTGGCCATCAAGTCTGCAATCAGAGGTGCACAGAAAGCTGTAAAAAGCGTAGGCGATAAACATCAAGTGGAAAATCCACGTATTCTACCAATACCTTCAAAGGTTGGTGGTGTTTTGCCACTGATTCCAATTTTCGCTGGACTCAGTGCACTTGGAGTTCTCACTGGTGGAGCAGCAGGTGTAGCTAAGGCGGTAAACGATGCTAGCGCAGCCGAACAACAACTGGCATAAGATCATCATCATAACAATTCAAAGGAGGCTATTGTTCTAGGAAGAGGTTTACACCTCAAACCCTACAGAAAAGGATTAGGTCTTCATATGAAAACATATCGAAAAGGACAGGGACTTCGTCTAAGACCGGTGTCAACAAACTTGTAGTGAAGCTACCTCGCCATGCACTCACTGATACCGATCTGTTCAAGTGTGCTAAAGCTCTAAAGATACCACATTTTCATGGAGTATTTATGCGTAATCAACTACCAGTGAAGGGACCTAACAAAATTAAATCAGCTATTGTCCATCTTGATGATAGTGACGGCCCTGGTACCCACTGGGTAACCTATAGAAAGATCGGGGATAATGTCCTATACTTTGAAAGTTTCGGTAATCTTCGTCCACCATCGGATCTTGTAGATTACCTCGGTGTTGGTAGCGTAATGAAGTACAATCTTGACAGATATCAGGACTATGGCGGTGTTGAATGTGGACATTTGTGCTTAAAATTTCGATGTGGCCAGCTACATATAAAAGATATTATTATTATCAGTGTTGGTTAAGACCGTAACATTCCCTGACGTAGAGGACCGCAGCCACGCTGTTGGCTGATATCTCTGACTCACTGATGCAGTAATTGCCTGTGAGTGTTAGACGTTTCCCTGCAATCGCAGGGCAGTGAAAAAGGATGTGAGTAGCTGTTTCATTACCCTTTCCGCACAGATGACAGAGGGGACTTTCCGCAAGCCCTATCTTATGTCTGTGATGTTCGAGGTTCTTATGTCCTATAAACATTCCTGTTAGTACTTTGATTTCGGTTCTCCTGACCTTGAGTATTTCCCTTGCCGGGTTAGAGTTAAGCTTTGAGCCCAAGAGTGTTTTGGCCTGTCTGCATCCAGATACCAAATCCCACTCATTCAGATGTTTCTCAGTCAGCCAACTGTTAAGTTCTTCAGTGACTGACCTGCTAGAGATACCTACAACTAACTAAGCTATGGATCCAGGGATCCATAGCAGGCTACCTCGGTTTTCTGTCGCTAGATTGTTCAGTGCCTTAAAGCACTCCCATACTAGTAGTGACGTAGTCGTTGTTCCATTCAGGGCCATTATAGCAGCCCTGCTGTCTGAGCAGATACGGATGTTTCTTTTGTTGTCATACTGCTTTGCCTTATAGGCGCACTGGAGTATGGCGATAATCTTAGATTGTAGAACTGTGGCGTAGGACCCCAACTCGATTGTGAAGCCCATTCCATTCCTTCTACGATATACACCGGTTGCGGCATTCTCCTCCTTCCTGGAGCCATCTGTGAACCAGTTGTATCACCATCACTGGGCAGATGTGCGTCGCCGTTAACCCATTCCTCCTTCGTGGATAAGCTAACTCGATACTTATTGTCGAAGAGGTAGCGCGTGGCCATTTTGTCCCTGGGCATGTTCAGGGTCGGCCTCCTCGCGATATCGACTGGGATCTTAACTGCTGTCGAGATCCTTCTGTCATTTACCAAATTTAGTCTCCAGGCCGCCTTCGCAGCCACGACCTTGATGGTGAGATGGAGGGGCTCCAAACCTATTAGTGCCCCCAGTGCCATCGTGGGTGTCGACTTCGAGGCACCAGTGACGCATCTCAAAATCAGTCCCCTGATCTTTTCCAGTCGAGACTTCACAGTGGACGGCTGTAACCAGCTCCATCAGACCACCACCGCATAGGTTAGCCTGAGCTCTCCTATAGAGCCATAGAGTCGCTACTAGCTTCTTGCACTTGTTTTCCAGGTGCTCGTTCCATAACAGCTTCTTATCCAGAATGAATCCTAGATATTTAGCTCGTTGTTTGATTTCCAGTTGTTGTCCTCCAATTTTCAGTGTACTCGTGGTTCCCCACTTATACCTTCTGGTAAAAACAACCGCGTCTATCTTAATCGGATTGGCCGATGTTCCAGTTTTCTTACACCATGAATACACTATCATCAGTGCTTGCTGCATTACTCCGAAGAGCGCATCCAGATGCTGGTCGCGCACGATAATCAGTATATCGTCCGCATATCCTATGACGTGGTGGCCCTGACTCAAGAGTAGATGAAGGAGTTCATCTACTACTAAGCACCCCAGCAAGGGTGATAAAACTCCTGCCTGCGAACATTCCGAATCTACGGTTCCACATAAAGTGGCATCACCCTTAGTCGTAGGTAGATTTTTGTTGACCAACATGTGGCACATCCATTCTACGATTGCAGTAGGCAAACCATGTGTGATCGATGTCCATAAAGGTTCCAATCGTGGGGCCTTACTCCTTCAGTTGTCCTTCATTTAGGCTTACTGCTCCGCTAAGGGCCGTCTCCGTCGAGTGACACGCCCTATAGGCGTGTTGCTCTTTGTTAAGTGGCCTCCTTGACAATACCTTATCGCGGATATATTTATCCACACGCTGATGGAACGGAACTGATCCTACCTGCTTTCGGAATAAAGACTACTCTCGTACCCCTCCATGCCGCCGGGACGTGACCCAACGTCAAACGAGCCCTAGCAAGTCTCACTAGAGGCCCTATGATGATATCACCAGCCCTCTGTAAGAGGACTGGATATATGCCACCTGGGCCAGGAAACTTATAAGGACTGAAGGACTTCAGGGTCCACCTTACCTTGGCAGGGGTCAGGTGTCGTGCCCTTTTCTCTGAACCTCGAAAAGCCAGGGAAATGTGCCTTGATCAGGTGAGCCAAGCTATTCTCGTCCGACTTTGAGTACCCCCTCAGCCGCCTCAGCTCCCTTCTCGATGTATGTGCAAAAGTTGGTCCAGATCTCTTGCTTTGCCTTAAGTATTGCACCCCTGTATTCATCCCACACTTGCAGGTCTACAATTACTTTCATAAGTAGCTTTGATGGCACATCTTAACTCCGTGGAAAGCTGAACCCAGTTCGTTCTCCTTGGATATCTAACCCATTTGGTGCCAGCGGGTACAATGGATTCCAACACGAACTCTGGTTGTAAGTGATCTGAGAGAGTGGGTTCATCTGAAACTCTCTATCTCTTGATATTATCTCTAAAACTACTGGAACAGAGAGTGATGTCAACGACTTCCTCCCTGACCGAGTGATCAGTGGTGATTAGGTATTTCAGTCGGTCATCACCTCTTGAGTTGATGTCCGTGCTGCCCCACAAAGTAGGGTGGGACTTAGCAGCGCATCCCAGAAAAAGAAAAATACCCCTTACCTTGTGTTGGTATCGCCTACATAAGGAAAATAAGCCGATCCCTGAACTAGCCTTCCTATTCCTCTAAGATCGGTGGCTATTCCCATCAGGTCTCTTGAACATAGCTCAAGCAGCGGGACAATGTTAACTCCCTTCGCCAGTATGCAGGCCCTTGGTTTGGCCGTCTTGGTGCCCCTGTAATAGAAAAGACTAACCACATTTCTTGGATTAGCTAGATACCTGTGTGCCTCGCAGCCATGCCCCTCCGCAAAACGGCAGAGACGCCTTTGCTGTGATACAAGTTAATTTGGGTAATGGTAAGACCAGGAGCAGTCATTTAGGTCTGCTTCCGATCTTTCTGTGTATCAAGAGGCTCCTTCTGTCCTTGGCCGGCAACCCTAAAGTTGACCTGTCCAAAGTAATAGAAAGACTCAGGAATCTGCACAACTAGGAAATGCCTGGTGCCTCCTGCGGAGTCCTCTTCCTGAGGCCTATCATGCCTGACGATTCGCCAGGAAAGCTGTCTTGCGTGAGGGGTTGAATCTCTCCAACCGCCAGAGTACCATAGACGGGTCTTCCAGTTTACCCGGGAACCACGCCGTAGCCCTCTCCATCTTCTGGAGCAACTCAACCCCACCCACCTTAACACTGCACCCTCCCACGGCTTTGTCTCGACCACTGCTTTGAGTAGCCAAGCCATTGATCTGGGGACACTCTTTCGAGTGCCCTCCAGGTAGCCTCCCTGAAGATCTCGGACTCCTCCGTAGTAAGCATTGAGTCTGGGTAGTTGGTGTCAGCCACCACCATCGTCAAGGGGCTAGTCCTCTGAGTGGCCGTCAGTCCAGCTCCCGACGACTCTTGGTTCTTCGGCTGCTGTGACGCCTTGTGCCTCTTCAAAGGCTTAGCCACCCCCGGTGGGATGTTCTCTGAGCCCCTACCTCTCTTCTGGTCCTCAGTTCTGGATGTAGGCCCTGTAGCTCCCGACGTTCCAGCTCCCGCAGCTGCTCTGCTAGCCTGCTACGCTTGCCTCTTCATTCTCCTTTTCAGATAACCGTTGAGCCGTTTCTTCTTGTTGGGGAACTGTTTGGCCTCTCCCGTTATCATAGCCTCGTTCAGAGGGACCGTCGATTCCTCAGCTCCTGAGAGATCTGATGGCACAGCCGCCACCTGAATTTGTCTTTCCGGAAAGACAGATGGGGAGGAAAGCGTTATGTTAAAACCTTTAAGGCCCAACCCCTCGAGAACCCGTTAGTATCCCCGAGAGGCCGTTAGAACACCTTCGTAACCCCTAGGTGCCAAAGTGCCACGAGCACGATTGCTCTACACCCACGGCTTAGGGGGGTGGTAACATTGAGTGAGACACTCTAAGTTCAAATATTCCCTTGCAAACCACCATAAGAAACGGAGGGCTGTTTCTTGATCGCTACGCGGGCCTCAGGTAATTCCTGTCCCGATTTAAAGCTGTAAATCGGTCTGGGAGGGGCCTCGACCCAGGGATCCAGAATGCCCGTGTTAGCTAGGCTCTTTCACCCTTCTACCATACCGTAATCACGCATACCAGGAGAGCCTGTTTGTAGGGATCCTTTTCCTATCACCCAGGAGAGCCCACACGCTTAAGCCTCCCCACCAACTACAAGGTGTTACAGCCCCTAGGGGAAGTATAAAAGATAAATACAGTCTATATAAGAGGGTGTGATGAACTGAATAGAGTCAGTGTAGAGAAGAAGATCATCATGAATGAATCATTTACTCTCACGATAACAGGAAACTCTTCTGTGCTAGACGCAGAGTATTTTCCACCAATAGAACCAATAGGACTCGTTGAACTGCTCACATTCAATGCGATTCCTAACGTTGACACTGGAGAGAATAAAATCTATGTCGGTGATCGACTAGTGACCATACCTACTGGCAGCTATGAGATTGAAGATATTCAGAGATCGTTGAAGTACCGTCTCACGTCATTTACCTTACAATCGCCGTGAAGACAATACATCAAATTCAGCTCCGCATGGTTGATCAGGACGGAGACTTGGTGAATTTTCGAGGAGAGGTTATACCAATACGACTACACATCAAATCATTATAATGGGTATCGTGTACAATCGCAAAGGAGTCCATATAAGAGCGTCACCATGTCAGATGCAAACCAGTTCTCAAGCAGCACGCAAGACGCTAACACCTCATAACGTGCTCTTTCTGACACAGCTTAATCTGAAGATCAAACCTAGTGGAAAATAAACTAACGCGCCCATTCAAGATATTTATCATTTCCTATTGTTGCAACAAAAATGGAAGAAATACTAAACATTCAAGCACCAGTGAGCTTCGATGAGTCTATATCTCACTATGAGATTCACGCACATCAGCCTTATGCCTCATCATCATTCAACAGCAGCGATGAAATTAGAATTGCTGTCCAGCATCAAGATTTGTGTATACTACCCAGCAAGATGTCACTGCATGTGTATAGAAGACTAACAAGGCCTGATGGAGTTACAGCTGTTGCTGGTACCACACTAGTGAGCAATGCCATCTGCTATCTGTTTGATGAAGTTCGCTATGAACTGAATGGTATTGCGATTGATCTTTGCAAGAATGTCGGTCTCACTAGCACCATAAAAGCTACGTCTCACTTACCCCTGGACAAGTTAATTTTATGGACAATGCAGGATGGCTCGACATCTCGGAAGGAACAAAACGTCTTATCAATGATAAGGGGTAGTTTGATGTCACTATCGCACTTAGTATGATCCTGGGATTTGCTGAAGACTATCGAAAGATCGTGGTAAACGCAAAGCATGAACTTGTCCAGACAAGATCGCGCAATGACTTTAATGCCATTGTTGAAAACAAAATCGTAAGCGATATCGTAAACGACGTCGTAAAGGATATCGTAAACGATGTTAGATTTTGGGACCATATCTGATATCGTTTACGACGTCAATTACGATATTGTTTATGACATCGTTTACGACGTTGTTTATGATATCGTTTCCGACCTTATTATTTCTTTAACGAATAAAGTCCGCAGTGTTAAATGTTCGCAAAAAGAACTCAAGTGTGGATTGGGTATCTCCTGTAGGATCCTGTTTCGCACTACCTTAATTGAAAAGTGTTCGCACACCTTTTCACTAAGCAAACATCCGGTAGAGTTCCGTCGCTATTCTACGATAAACACGGAGATCCAATTGACACGCAAACCTTCTCTCGCCCTTTCTTGTTAGAAAGGTAAACGTAAGTTATTTTATTGTAACTGTATACTACTCATCTGTTCTTATCTTAAATAAACCTGTCAAACTTTAACTACATTTATTTATTTAAAACACTGCACACTAACACAGTTCCCATAGAACTGACAAGTGACCCACAACCCACAATAAATAATTGGTCAGTTCTTACCAGCCTGACTTAATCAGCACTCTTGTCTCTATCTTTTCCTATTTTCCATACTACCCTCGCCTTTTGCTCGAGACGTGACAGCTGCTTTGGTGATAGCAGTGAGATTGTCACTTCCGTTTAAATGTAGTGTTTTATTAACAATTTAAATTAAGTGTAGTTTTAAGATA
>CAKNWW010309393.1:0-17224 GCA_932074435.1 Andricus kollari | reverse complement strand
CTAATTCCTAGTTTCTTTACCTCCCGCCGATACATCAAATCACGCTGAAATTATTTACGCCCGAGACTCAGCGCCGCAGTCTGCCACCCGCCATTCTATATTTATAATTCCTTACTTCCGGCTTCTCTCGACTGATTTAGATCACACGGCTTTAACAGGACTTGCGTTGCTACTCAGTCACCATCCTTCGACTGTGAGTCAAACTTCCCAGAACTCATTCGAAATCTGATAAGATCGTAACCGTTAACCAATCCTTTTATCTCTCTCATGATTATCTCTCTCATAGGTGGGTTTGCTTTGCGAAAATCCTTGCATGATGGCAGGTTTGATTTCGACTTGAAGAGGACCAGATGGTCCGAAAAGGTGATGGGAAGTGCGTGACTGGATGATGCAAGGACTTTGATGCTCAGGAGCCTCGAGTTGCTCCGATTTGAAAGCGATTCGAGCAGAAAGTGGCTTGTCCAGACTCTTCAATGTCTAAACCAGGTTTGGGCCAGGGAGTGGCGTAAAAAGGAAGTGGGTGTGAGCACACGCGTAGCGGTGCGTGACGTCGGACACGATGTAGCCATTTTGTGCTCGAGGAGAAGAAACCATCTTTGATCTTTCTTCTAGCAAGACTATACATGTTACGTGTAGAAACAGAGTGAGATACGTTCAGCAACGGTATCCCAATGAGCAAGTGGTTCGAGTACTTCTTAAGTATCCCTGGGGTCTTATTCATAGATGATGGCATATTTACAACAACTCGATGAAGCCAATGATTTCCATGTAAAACTTTCTCACAAACTCCCTGCAAATAAAACAGCAGCAGGGGGGAGGCTTTAGAAAAAGTCTGCAACTATAAATTAGATCCTTATCTTGTCTTATTCTTCGAATAATTACAAAAACATTTGTTTTATAATTATGCAATTGTAAGTTTTAATTATGATCTTGGTGCTGTCATTTATTCCGACCTTGGGTAAGAAAGCAGGGATCTCATTTTTTTACAAGTCACGAGATTCGTTTCATGCCGAAATTGCAGCGGAGATTGTTCTTTAAGATCCTCGCCCTGCACTTATATGAGTGAAGGTCCTTGCGCAATTATTTTCCTTTCCTGTTCTTTTCATGGTCTCTTGTATAACTTTGGTCTGTTAGTTTTACGAAATAAGAAGATCTCGATACTTTCATGAATTACTTACGATATTGGGATTGGCAAGCTTTAAAATGAAATGGACTTTGTGTGTTGCAAGATTTTTTTATAGAATATGATTACTTCTATTTGGAAACTCAGTTCCGTAGGTCTAAAATTAAAGCGAAGGTCTTGCTTGCAGTTCGTTGCTCTCTGCAGATTGCAAGACTCGCATGCAAATCTTTTCTTTTTCTTTGCATCCACAATACATTATGCTTCCCCAGAGAAAAAAGAGCCATTAGATATGCTGAATTATTTACATTTTAGAGTCTATTAGAAGATTTTATATGAACCTCGTCTTTTCTTTCTTTCTGGAGGGAAACTTAAAGTTTTTTTATACTTTAGTGTAAATTCTGCGGACTCTGAAATTAAAGCGGACCGAACTCGAGGTCTTCTTTCAGTGAGTTGTGCACTTACTCCGGGCCGAAGGTCTTGTGGCGTGCAATTCTTTTCTCCTTCCTTTTTTTTTTCCTTGGCTTTTTTGGTCTCGACGAGGCCGCGAGCCTCGCCGGCAGACAACCTTCGTACGATACTTTGGCTGCCTGAAAGATACTTGCCCGCCCCTCGTATCTCACCTTGCAAAGATTCTTTCTTTCCTTTGGTCTCGCTTTTACGATTGCCGAGAGGAAAACGAAACGTAAATACTTTCTCAAGAAGCTGGCTCTACATTCAGCGAAAAATAAGAGTTCTTATATCAATTTCCTCAGGATGGTTTGCATTCCTATTTTTTCCCCAACGCCAACCTTAAGATGAATTTATTGGATAGAGCAAAAATTGATTTGTTTCATCGGTCCACTTCGACCCCCAAGATAGAAATCAATTACCCCAATTCGTGTCGGCAAAAAGGATTAAGTAACACAAGAAATAATATAAAAAATTGCCCGATTCTCTCCCGTGACCACGCGTAAAATGAAGCTGAGTCACAATGTGAGAGGCCGAGGGAAACAAATGCATTTTAATTGCGCCGAGGAGCGATTGTTCCCGAACCTGATACACCGCATTCAATATACATTTATTCACTCCACCCGTATTCTTTCTCTCTTAAACTCAATCCGCCCCATGGAGCTGGTAATCCGCGAGTAACACGTGTCGAAATGAAGAGAAAAAAAGGTAATAGAAAAAAAAGGAAATGCATACATACGGGTACAAGTAAAAAGGAAAAGGGTGATCGGGGGAACCTCCTCGTGTTTTGCCAATACACGATTCCCCTTGATTGTTGCATACCAGAAAGGCGGGGGAGGGACACAATAGAAAAATCCACCCCATGAAAATCGACAATCGAGAATGATTTCATTAGGACCCTCGTAAGGGTGGTCCTTACGAGGGGCGGGAAAAAAAGAGAAACGTGAGGGTGGAGCCGCAAAAAATGACTAGGAGATTTTCAGTAGGGGAGAAAAATTTCATGGGCTCGAGAGTGGGAGGAGGTTCGAAAATAGAAGCTCTGCGAATACGAATTCGCAGTGGCGATTTACGAACGTTCCGACCACGAAAGGCCGTCCCACTTTTCTATTTTAATGCCACAAAAGAGACAAAGAGTGCGTCCTCCTGGAGATTCGCCAAACGTCGATGTTTACCGCGAATGGAACCTTGCTTAATTGGAAAACGGTTTAGGAAAAAAATCTAGTTTAGGCAAAAATTTGGCCTTTTGCAGATGCGATTGTACATTTCTGATTATATATAAGATATCTCTCCATTAGATACCTCTTGAAGTACAAGGGGAGGGAGCAAAATAAAATGTTAGGCCAACGAAATAATAATGTTTCAGATAACTAAAATTAAAAATATTATTTTCAACTTTTGTGCTCAGAATTTTAAAACGCCGAGTTTGTCTCAAGTATAAATTTAACTTAAAAAAATAAATGAATTTAAATATCATCTATACGAGAGAATATTTACAATAATTTTCATAAACTTCTTTCTAAATTAAATTTTAAATGGTTTTCTAATTCGAGATATTTTTCTGTCATTGAAGTTGTATTTTGAAGATGGCTTTTCGAATACTCTATTATTAAAAATTCAACGGGACCAAAAATGTACAGGTGAATCCTTAATTTTAATTGATATTTTATGAGTAAAACTTGAAAAAATATAACAATATCCGTATGAGAATTCTTCCAAAAATGTAAACAATTTCAAAAAGTAGAATTTAAAGTGAACCATATTTCATTGATAATATTTGTATTAAAAAGACAGAACAGAAAATGGATATCATTAATTGGAAGGCTTATTCTGTTCTCAAGAGTATTACGTGATTCAAATATCTCTTAATACAAGCGATAAATGATAAATGTCGTTTCCTTTACTCGAGCTTTTACATAAACCCTTTCAAACATATTCGTGCAATTCCAATTTTACACCTGACTGAAATTTGAAAACATTTTCAAAACAAATAATAGTTTAATCTGGGATTCATAGGTAATGTGGTCCAAGCGTGTTTGACTCAAGTGAAAATAAATCTCAGTGGCTAACGAGTTTTTACCGAAAGTGGCGCTCTGTAGCAATTAAGAAAACGTAGAGTGGAAAGTGGTTGGCGAAAGACAGTAAAGGGTTGTATCGTGTTGCACGGTATTCAACCCTTGTATCGCTAAACTAAGGATAAATACGAAGTAAAAGTGGGTAAGAGAGTGAGGGAGAGGGAAAAGCGATAGAGTAAAATGACGACGAGAGGGTGAGAGGCGGCAGAAGAGAGAGTGCAAAAAGCTGATGGGAAAGGAGAAAAAGAGATGGGAAGTGGTCGATCGACTATGCAGAGTGCTGGTCTGATCTATACTCTTATTATTTTGCAGACTCGTGTCCGAGTGTATTGACTTTCCTGGCAAGATAATGTTTCATTGACACGCCAACTCCATCCCTCAGAAACTTTCATAGAAAAAAATTAGAGCAGCAAATGGATAATGCGGAAATGTATTTTTCAAATAATTATTCCTGTAGTGGAAAAATGTAAAATATCCTCAATCACTTGCATAATTATACAAAGAAGTTTAGCGTTCAATTTTAAATTTCAAATCTGCATATAATTATAAAAATAATGCACAGGGGGTGTTAAAAAAACTATACAATTTGTCCAAACCTTCAAAAAATTTTAAACTAATAATTTAAAAAAATGAGCAATCTCTAATTTTGTATGCACTTAAAATTCAATTCTCACAAATTAAAGCAATCTAAATTGCACAGCTTCAATTTGAAGAGTTTAACAATTAATAGATGTTTTAAAACTGAATGTATTATAAAATGAAGCAATTTCAAAATAAGATGTTTATAATTAAAAACTTAAAAATTAAGAACTCTACTTTAACTTTAAACAGTTTTAAATTACAAGACCTTAAAAATGCACGTCTCAAAAATAAATTTAGAACACTATGTAAAACAGTTCTTTATTGTCTATGTTAGAAGAGAAAAGTTATTAAAAATGAGTGCGCGAAAAACACTTTCAAGATTTTCAATGGAAAGTTTAACCAATATTAAATTTTTTTATTATTTATCATATTTTTAGATGTGAATAAAAGTAGTTGTAAAATTAAAACCCATTAATTACCGCAAAATTTGTACATCAACTTCTGTCGGGGGGGATTTTTGCCTAATGATGGGTATATTTCTGAGCTCGTTTATGTTTTTAAGGAATGGAGAAGGTAGGTTTCCGGGACCGAAATAGCGAAAACAATTTCAAGAAATCTGCTCCGTGAAAATTCGATTAGACTGGGCAAGATGGGCTTGCTTTCCATTTGTTTCATCATTTTATTTTCTCATTTCACAACGAGAGTGGGAGAGAGCGAGAGATAGTGGAATGAAAAACGAGTCAGAGGAAGAAGGAGGATCAAGTCTCTGTTTCTCTCGCAGCGTTTTAATTACACCCTGGCCCGTACTTGTACAAGTGCAACGCGATATTTTACTTCTGCGGTAATCCGGTAGAGGGAATCAACTAGCAGAGTGTCGCAGTAAAGAAAATTCCGTGAAAATAGCCGGTATAACGTTTCCCAACAATTTTCTCCACTCGCAAACCAATTTCTGTTTTAAAATCACGTCGCTGAAAGCAAAGCTTAATTAGCGGAATGTTGATACAGAGGAAAAGCGGAATTTTAAATTTATGCGAGAGAGAAAATTGTTCTCATTTCTGTGGAAAATATGCAGGCGGAAACTTTGCATCGTTTTTGCGAAATCTGGTTTGTGAAAGAGATATCATTTTTTTTGCAATATTTTCTTTATTACTCGGGTGCTATTTAATTTGAAGAAAGTTTAGAATTTAATTTTCCTTTTTTTTCAGAAGCATTTTCTTTTCCATTCAGAGTTTTCGTATAGAGGACAGTGCGGATGTTTCTCATTAGGAAGTCAGATTACGCAAGATTTATCGAGGCTTTATGGGGGTGAAAGGGACTTCTGAAAATTGAACGGGGTTTTAACCGCGGATTAGGTTTCAATTAGAGGATCCGAAGAAGCCAGGGCGTTAAAATGCGAAAGTGCAATATTTATTGCCACTAAGGTAGTTCAACGTGTTGCTGGATCAATGTCAGGTTGTTGAGGGGCGAGAACGTTGGAAAGGGTAAAGGAATTTTGTACCAAAAAAATATATAGAAGGGTTATTTCCCACGCCATAAATTATAAGGAAAATATATTAAAAAATGAAGGCATATTTACTGACTTTAGGGTAGTTTTTTGGTGCTATTGATATATGATTATTATTTACATATCTCCATTTTTATTCAACTGAAATTAATCCATGGTATACTATTAAATTAAAAAAAAATATTCATCACAAATTGACTTGAAAATTCAAGCATATTATTTTAATTGTTAGATTTGTTTATTTGGATATCTATTTTTTTAATTCATTGTATTTCCCTGAATAATAATAATAATAACAATTTAAATGTTCTTAGAGAAGCTTTTTTGAAAAATTTGTTATAACAATTTTAATAATAATATAATAATAGCCGCAAATATCTAGAGGCAGATAATGAACGGAATAATATATTATTACACATAATACGTATAATTTAATACTTTAATCATAGAGTGGATATAAAATGTTGCAAATGTATTACAAAGAGAAAATTGTGTAAGACGTCGGAAGGAAGGAATAAGTAAGGGGTTAGGTGAGAGAAAGAAAGGTTGTAAGAGATGAGAATTGAACCGGCGCTCGGCAGATGCCTTCCCACGTTTTTTCGCCGAGACATGTGCCCGGCGCGCAAAGGGTTGAGAAATTCAGTTGGCCGGCGCAAAAAAGTGCCCCACGACACGAGATTCCGATGCCTATGCCTCGTCGAAGCTCGGCATCCTCGAGTCGTTGCACTTATTGTTCAAAGGGGTGAATTTGATTAAAGGGTTAGCCGTCTTTTCCCGATTTTTTCTCTTCTTCTTCTTATTCTTAATCTCCGCCACCACCTCCCCTTCTTCATTTTTACACCACGTGGCACCAGGACCAGTTTCAGGAACAATACCCTCGTAATGATCCGCGATACTCTCTTACACCTAATTTCTGTCTCAAAATTAACAAATTAAAAACAGTTACAAAAAGCAACATATCTTGAATCAGATCTCTGATTTCACAATCGTCAAGATGAATTTCATTTATCTTAATTGAAAACTCTCCTAGAAAGTCAGCTGTGGGGTATAATATTGTGAAAGTTGAAAAATAAGAAAAGGTCCTTCAAGCCGGTGGAACCACTTGGTCGAACTATGAGGACTAATCAAATTTTAAGAATAATTAGCATTTACAACTGAACAATAACACATTTTAAAAATTCAAAGTTAAATAATTTCATCATAGTATATAAAAATAAAAAATAAAATAAATATCGAGTATTTATAATTTTAAAATTTCAAATGAACTATTTGATAAGAATTAAACCTATAAAAGAAACAATTTACAATTGTCAAGAGTTTAAACATGCAAAACCTTTGAATTGAAAAGTTATATACATGAATAATGTGAACTTTGACGCGTTCTTAATGAAAAATTTGTTATTTTATGTTGATAATTAAGAAAAAAAGCTAAACAAAAAAATCTGTCGAATTTGATAATGTATTGAATGTTCTAGTTGAAAATCTCTCTATTTTCAAAACTTAAATTTTTGAACGCTCCGAAGTTAGAATTGTTCCATTGTTGAAAAGTTGAAATCCGTAATTTCTATGTCAAACTTAACACATTAAACAATTTTAAATTTTAACGTAGATGCCGGATTTTTAGATTTTAATACTAGACCTTTTTCTCTTAACTAGAAACTCAATTTTTTTAAAACTCCGGTAGACAATCTTCAAGTTTAATAAAGGTTAAATTTGTGAAAATTGAAAAAATAAGGAAAGGTCCTTCGAGCCGGTTGTCAACCTTAAATACAATGAAATCTGGGAACTGATGGGAACTTGATTTTTATTTTACTGCCGGGATTTAGTTGTTTGGGCTTAGTAACTTTAGTAACTTTAGTAACTTTAGTATCTTTAGTGGAAAGCAGACCCAAGCACCGTGAAGAAACCCAGCTTTCGATTATAATACGAGTATGAGGTTCTACTCGAATAGCGTAGTTGGCAAAATAAAGTGCGTAGCATTGGAGCACTTTGGTGATAATACACAGAGAGAGGGGTGTTGCTCGTCGCACGGCATTCGGGGTCAACGACACGAAGAAAGACGCTATCTAGAATACGCTCAAGATTTTTAAGACTTCAAAGTCCGTGAGATATCGGTCGTATTGCTTCCTTGTTCTCGATGGGACAACCGAGCCGCACGAAAGCTCGATCCCTGCTCTAAGGTCTAAGCGAAAAGGGATGCTGGGACATCAACTTAAAAAAACAGCAAATTTAAAAAATAAAATAAAACATGAAAAAGGGAATTTAAAGAAGAAAATATTCCCTTTCCTCGATGCAAGCGTGACCCACCACCATGTGTGCATACTCTTGGTATACAGATATTAATAATCGCTCTGATGTTGTTATTTTTAAGAATGATAGTTTAAATTGCCCATTGCGAGAATAGATAGATGAGACGTATTGCAAGCAAGATTACGTCAAAAGAAAATAATTGACTGAGTCGAATAGGGCTGGTTAAAGTACATCCAGAGGAAACTACACCTGAGTTTCTGCTTTATTTTCCCTTAATGAAAACTTTAATGTTCCTTGCTCTTCCTCCTAGAGAAAAAGTAAGGGGTTGAAAATTGGAAAGCTGTATTTTCGTTCCAGAGAAAATGTACTGAAATTACAGATGTTTCTTCCTGTAGAGTCACTTTTTGACAAGCCCAGACGACTGGGTCCTTTTCTATTTTTTGCGTTCAAGCTCGCTAGACGTTCTACTTCTCTTTCTTTACTGGAACCTGCTCTCGCGTCATAGAGGTGAAAAATGTTGTAACGATCGTGGACGTCGGATTTGGTACATACATGACTGACCTTCGACGTGTGAGTCCGGAGGCTGGACTCCGTGGCGAAGCCCTTGCCGCAAATGTTACAGTGGAACGGCCGGTTCTTCGCCCGTTCCACCTGCGCATCGTGATTCCGCAAGTGCTGCTGGAGATTCGACAGCTGGATAAAGGCCCGCCCGCAATCGGGAAGGTGGCACTTGTAGGGCCGTTCACCTGCAATCAGAACACCTTTGATTAGAGCCGGCTAAGGTCTGTCATTACCCAAGTTTATATGTTGAAAAAAGTTCCTCGAAAGGAACAAAAAAGCCCCTTTTACGGAGCTTTTTTGCTTGCCAAATCATAAGTAACAAAAATTAATGTTCATCTTATTCTAATTAGTGAAAAGTGCCCAATTTCGGAACCAGAAGTGAAATCATTTAGTTTTTAAACATATTTTTGAGTAAAAAGTCACTATTGCCTGTTAAGTTTATATATAATAAGGAGAGGACCTCAGTCATGGGAAGCCGATTTCAATATGACTTGAAATCTATGCTAATGAATGAAAATCCATTATATTCGTTACTTTTGTTCGCCTCTAAGAGTATTTTTTTCTAAGATACCGAAATATGAAGTTTAGCGCTCGGGCGGCCGATAAGGCAGTGGCGCACTATTATTGGCAAACAAAAAAAAACGCCCATAACAGATTTTTATGTTTTATTTTTGTGAAATCTGACTTAAAATTATTTGTTTTTTACAAAAAAGCAGTAAAAATTATAAAATTATGAATCAGTGATCCACTACTTAATTTTAAATTAGACACTTTTCATTAATTGAGATTAAGAGAGAAGGACGTTTAATTCTTATAACTAGAATGATGGAGATTTTGGATAAGATACACTTTATAAAGGTAAAAAATAGGAGTATGGTAAGGTTTAAAAAAAACTCTAAATTTTCTGAGAATAAAAATTCATAGGAGATCCAAAAGAAGGAGGACATTTTATCTTTGAAAACAATTATTGTTGAGGAGTTCTTCATAGGGAAATCATTCATCCATAAGTTTTGCCGAAAATAAATTTAGTCTAGTATTTTCCTGCCAAAGGAGGAAAAATAAAATAGTCGCCAATTGGATATATTATCAGTAAATAGAGTTTAAGCTTTAGTTTTATATCCAGATAATTTTTTGCAGAATTTTGAAAGACATGTCCGATCATTTTTAGAAACGCAAAATTTGTATTTGAAAGTAAATACATTTCAATTTAAAAAAATGGTAGATAAGAAAATATGGATGCAGGGGTTTGAAAAAATAACAATAATATAACTTGGATGATATTTAATCACAAGGGAATCCTTAATTCTATGGGATGATGTATAATAAAACAAATTTGACTAACATCAAGAAAAACAACGTAGCTAAAGAACAGAAGATGGAAAAATGTATGGAAAATCAAACCTGACTGTCAATAAATTGGAAATAGAACTGATTTTTTTTTAAATGTCAGATGAAAATTGTCGGATTATTATAATTTCGGTTATTCAAAAATTTTTTTATTAAATCATCAGAATAATATAATTATAATATTCAATATTCACGCCAATTTTTTTAATTTGATAAAGTAATGTATAAAATATTATCAAAAGATGAAAAAAATGTATTTAATAATACAAAATTGAAATAATTAACAAAATAAAATAAAAAAGTTTATTCATAACTTCTTTAACTAAAAATAAGTACATACAAGTAAGCGGTGATGTTCTAAGTCCCATAACAGGAACTTACTAACCTGTATACAAAAGAAGGAGTACATTCAAGAAATTAGCATTAACATTCTTTATAGCCTTTTATCATACTAAACCATTTTCTGCAATCTTTTTTTTAAATACCGATATAAGGTGACAATAATGCAATTTCTAACTGATGAAAGTTTTATATAAAGAAATATTCAGTACCTCTGGAAATTTTTAATCTTCAAGAGAGAATTGTAGATCTAATTAAGAATTAAAAAAAAAATATAATAAAAATCTTCAGTGTATTTTCTATTTAAGCAATATTTCAGACTGAATCTTCTAACTTCTTATTTTTCTTCTCCTCTTTTTCGAATCTGGCCTTCCACTTCTTCTCCCGCTGGCAATGCACTCGATGGTAATTTCCACAAGCGATTGGCTCAATTTAACTTTGATTAATATCGATATTCTTCACGGGGCTTTTTACCCCGGGCACTCTACGTTGCCGGACGATTCATCTTTTATTCAATCGCCGATTCATCCGAGAATTCCTCGGGTGAGGGACAAGAGGGAGGATCTAGAGAAGGGGATGTTTGTATCTTTTAATAAAAATATCCCAGGCACATTGAGTGGAATTTCTTAATTTTTTTTCTTTTTTGGAAAGTAAACTCCCTCAATACTTTCACCCTCGTCCCGACCAGAACCAGATCTAGAGAAAGGGATACAACGAAGGGCCAGGGGCTGTTATTAAAAATATCGACTCGTAGGTAAAACGAAGTCACGTAAGAAATGTTTTGCGTGGCTTTCAATACTTATAAAGTTCATTGTGTACTTGCTGAGAAAAGCCTTGGGTGATCAATAATCCTGAAAACGTTTAATTCCAGTTACCGGATTTAATACTTCCTATCAAGAAATCTCTCATTCTTCGAATGCAATTTACGATTGTGGATTTACTTCCTATGATAATTTTTCTAAATCTGATTAATTCATGCCCCGATTGTTGGCTAATCTCGGCAGTACAATAGAATACTGTTTTAAAAATATATATAAAAATTCATTTATTACGTAAACTTGTATTTTAGATTGACGCTTTAAATTTCTAATATATTGAAATTCGAAGTACAGTGCTCGGGCGATCGGTAGTGGTGCAACGGTTGCGTCAACCAAGGCTGCCGCCCGAACGGTAAACTTAAAACTTTGCTATCTTTGAAACTAAAACCCATATCATCAAATAAAAAAATTAATAATTTTTTTCTAAATCTCGCAGGATTAGCGGTTTGAAAAGAAAGTGCACCAACCAACGGGGCCGCCCGAGCGTTAATCTTAAAATTTCGATACCTTCGAAACTAAAGCTTAAAAAAAGATGTATCTAAATAATAGTTGCTTAGTTTCTAATTCTAATATTATGGAATAAAATTGTAAATTTATATCTTCTGTTGAACTTTCAGCAGAGCTAGAGTCGGTATGGAAAGAAAGTGCGGCGAAAGTGGATAAATTTCTTTAGCAGAGGGTGGGTGAAGGAGAATAAGGAGAATAAGGAGAGTTGGTGCAACCCTTTCAGTCTTGTACACGGCACTTCCGGTAACGAGGCAGCGCATGCAGGGTGGATTACGGATGTACGTTGCTACATGTAGCTATAATATAGGCGCGTGCTACATATATGTATACAACGTATATATATAAACGGCTGTGGAAGCGCGTACTGACTGCTGCGCTCCCGATAAATGTTTCAGGGTGCAATTAAGTACCAACAACAATAAGAAACCAGCCCCTCGGCCTCGGCAGTCGCATATTAATTCGATTTTAATTGCATCGGGAAAGAAAACATACGGCCTAGCAGAACACACCTGTGTTCTTTCTATCTGCCGATACACGTGGAACTGAGGGTATTCTGCCTCTAAATAAATTATATCCTCTTTCTCGTTTGCTCAAAGGTCTATGACATTCACATCGATTTGAGTCCATTTGTATCCTTATAAATATAGTCTACTACACGATATATATGTTTACTTCCTCTGATAAAATTATCCTTTGGAGAAGTTCAATGAGTCAGTGAAAAATTGATTCAAAATCGGTGAATATTTAATGAATTTATTAAGAATTTATAAATGCTGGCACTATTTTTAAATTTGAAAGAACATCGACCTGATTGGCTGATAACGGAAAGATCGCAAAATGCTCTCGATAAAATTGACTTAGGAATTCAAGAGTTAAGATTATAATAAAAATGTAAAGATTTACTTCTTCCTTTAAATATGCATATAATTTATTCTCGATATTATTAATTTTCTGAAATTAAAAAAGATTTTATTCTTGAAAGTCAGATGTTTAAATAGTCAATCACCTTCGAATACTAAGCATGAATGTAGTCAGGAGTACGCAAATGATACTTTCCAGACTCGCTGACGCCTTGCATAATATTCGAAGATTCAGTAGTATGACTAACGCAGTTTAAGTGGCTAAAACATGAGACAAGTCATCCGAAATGAACGACAAGTCGACCGGAATTAGCAACGCTGTGGCTTCACTAAGGTAGTCTCACCTTGACCTTATCTAACGAGAACTTATTAAGGTTGAACTTTATCTATTACGACAAAACAGAGGACAACAATCCATCTTACAAAATTAAAAATTCTACATCTAAAACAAGTGTTTCTAAATTTTATAATATATAGAAATAATTAGTTAGTTTCTCTCTCTGAAAATATATTTTCATCTATTTTGCAGAAAGCTTTAATTGAAAGAAGACATAAATGCTTTAATAAATAAATTAAAGGAATCGATAAATAGATAGGATACTTTTCTGAGAAATTAAAGTGATAGTACAAGATCGATATTAACAATGGGGAGGATTTTCCCCCTTTTATTGATACCACACTCTATTATACATTGTATAACCACTAGCTCTAGTATAAAAATGAGTCCGAGTGTAAAACGTCGTATTTCTTCCCCTAACGCTTCTCTATACTCGAGGGTCGCGACGTCTTTTTATTCCGAGAAATTAAATAATTTCCCGGTACTGCGACTTCTAATGGTTTCCTTCTGATAATAATTGACGCTGCTATGGGGCGAAAGAAGAATTATTAAATTTAAAATCTCGCGTGCCAACCGGAAGGACGAAGGAAGGAATAAGGGATGGAAAAAAGTGAGATGGAAAGTTCGCTTGTCGAAGGGAAGTACACCAACCCTTGGCTTGGTCGAAGGCAAGAATTACAAATCGTCAAGAAGTTTTTGATGAATCGGAGTAGTGGGCCCGAATCACACTTTTTACCCCTACGTTTTCTTTCACCCTCGGCTTGGCACGCGAACACGAACAAACCTTTCGATTGAAGGACAATTAATATTGCGTGTATAACTTTTCTTTCGCAAAAGAAATCACGAAAAGATTGGCGCCTCTGAAATATCAAGAAAGGGAGATATATGTGGATTCTAATTATAGAATCGGTGATTGGTTTTATTGGTAATCAATAACTGTTAAATATTTTTCATGAATGAATATATTTTCAGATTATATTAAAGGGCTTCAAGGGATTTCAAATGATTTTGTGGAATTTCAAGGGATTTTAAAAGAACATAAAAAGTGATTCAACATTTTTTAAGTGGTTAGAAATTATTTCAAGGAATTTAAATAGATTTCAAGACATTTCAAAGAATTCCATGGGATTTTGAGGAATTTTAAGGGGCTTCAAATACTTCAAGGAGTTTTGAAAGATATCACGATATTTCAAAGAATTTCACATGATTTCAAGTAATCTTGAGGAATATCAAATGATCTCAAAGATTTCAAAGGAATTCAGGTTTTAAGGGATTTCAAAAAAATTCAAGGAGCTTTGAAGCACGTATTGCATACGATTTAACAAATATCGAGAAATTTGAAAAGAATACAGCATAATTCAAGAGACAGGCAACAATTTTAGAAATTAACTTTTACATGAACCTTCAGTAAAAAATGCTTAAAATTGTTCGTATTAAATTCAGTAAAATTTTTCTGAATTTAAAACTTAATTCTTAAAGTCAGTTAATAGCGTGTAATATCTTATTAGAGAATTCTTGAAACACTCTCAAAGCGGACTCATTCTAAAAAAAATGTTACATCTTCTTCAAATTTAAAATTGTTTTAAATTTTGATATTAATTTTCTGAAAATTTTTGTTAATAATTCAGTTGCTTATGGAAAATCTGAAGTCTCAGTCCTTTCCAAATGGTTAAAATTGAAGATTTACACCTCAAACGGAACACTTGGACCCAGCATACGTAAACAGCACACTAGTGCGAATTGGTTTTTTTGCAATGTTAATGTTATAAATTCAACATATTGAACATATAATAAACATCTAGCATATATAACGCATATTTAACACATATTTTTAATAAAGTGAGGATAAGACGCTGCAGCTGTGCCTGCGTAAATGCCAGCAAAATGAAAAAATTTCCGATGCCAATTCGCACCAGTGTGCCGTTTGAGGATTAATATAAAAACTTGCATGAATGGAAGAATACAAATTTTCTTATTGCACCCCAAAATGTACCATTTTTTCAACTAACAATGTAAAAACGAATGCTTAATATTATTACGCCTTACAATTAATGAGCTTAAATTTAGTCAAATTTGTGTGGATTTTAGCAAAATTTGGCACAAAATTGAAGACGAAATTTCTGAAGGCTTATATTGAGGACTTATAGTAAAATTTTTATTTAATTTACCCTCGCTTTTTTTCAAACAAAATTTATCTATTTGAAAAGCGTTAAAAATTATTAATTTTTTCATAAGTAAGAAATTTTGCTCAGTTAATTAGAAAAATAAAGATGGGTAGAATCTTGTGAATTATGACAATAAATTATATTTTTCATATTTAAGAATCGTTTTTGAAACATTTTTATCACAGGATTTCTTGTTCTGTCTCACCCTGCATGTCTCTTTACAAATTTAGATAGTGATATTTAAACACCAACTGTGAGCCAACAACCCTTACGAATGGAAATTTCAAATCTTCTAAAAAATTCCCGGAGTTCGAATTTTTGAAGCCCGCATGAAAAAGGGCACTCGTCGCTCGTCCACTCGTCAAAATCACCGCGAAAAAGTGGAAACCACGGAGCACACTCACCAGGGGCGAAATCACCACCGCACATGGTGGAGGGGTGTGTGGATTCTCTCTCGTGCGCGGGACGTCCTCTGCGACCCCTGCTTGCCCTTCTACCCCCTCGAGTAGTCATCCACCCCCTTGGGCAGGCCGGCCTCTTCTCTCGATCTCTTGCTCACTCTCGACCAACCTCGAACCCTCGCGACCCACTACACGTCCACGCCAGAAAATTAATGTCCCCTGCAATCCATGTATAATGCATTCGCATTTCGTTCAACGAACAAATGAACGCACTGCTGTAAAATTTACGTGTCCCAACTCTCTTCCTCTCTCTTTCTCCCACACAGTCATTTGGAACCCTTGACGGGCCTCTGCGTGTCTGCGGCCCTGGACTCTGTCCACCACGGACCCCCCCCCCCGCCGATACCGACAACCCGCAACTCTCTCTAGTTCGCCGTCATCGAAATTCCGGCTGAAAATCATTAAACTGCCATGCACCCACACATGTGTGCTTTTCGACCGTCCCTCTCGTCATCCAATCCCCTTGTTCGATAAATATTTCCCTCCTGCTTCCTCTCTCGCAATTTAGGAGCGGTGTCTTTTTGGGGCGATGAGTGAGGAGTTGGGGTTGGGGTTTGTTAGTTTTGAACTCTCGGAAAGACCAGAGAAGTGCAAAGTGAAAATTTCAAAACGTATAGGGGATGATGATGTGGGGACTTGGGAGGGAGGTGGAGCATAGAGAGGGTGCGTTCGGCTTCGATCGGGAAAATTGAGTGCATCGGATGGGCGTTGTTTCAGGAGAGAGGATTTAAACGGCGAGATTACGTCTCTGTTGTTTGCTGCTGTTATTTATTGTCATTGACTTTATGAGAAAAATGATTTAAAAAGGATTTATAGGAAGATTTTTTTGTGATGATGATTAATTTTTGTTGGGGTTGCGGAATTAGTGGATATTCGTGATTCCGATTTTTACTTTGGGTTTTCAGGTTCACGATTTTATATAAATCAAGGAATTTCCAACTTTTATGGGTACTGGAGATTAATTTTGGGCTTTTTGCAATAATAAATAAAGCCGCACATATATTTCTGATATTCATTGCAAAAGTAGCGACACTGGGAATTGATTGCTGAAAGAATATCAGTAGAAAATACCATAATAACAAATGTAAGTTTCGATATTAGTCCTAAATTCAATTTAATTTAATAAATAAGAGTAGAATATACAATTCTGCTAACAAATAATCCCTAAGTTAGGCAAACAGAAATAAATAATAGAGAAAAGGTTCCCACAGGGAGTTAGAAAACACTAAACACGTGTAGATGCTAACGTTTAAATAACTGGAAAAGCTTGACGTGTGGAAATCAAGTGTGGAAATCAATCAACAAAAATTGTTAAATTGACTTCTTTTTCTCAAATATTAGTTGAAAGCAGGTAGTGAAATAATCTGTTATTGCGACCTATCAACTTATTATTTTGTTTAAAAAACTTAAATACGAGAAGCATAATTTTATAACTTTTCTGAAACACGGCAACACAATGAAGTCATAGACATTTACTAAGTATAATCCATTTTAATCTACACTAAGGATTAAGTAACTTTAGCATTTCACTATCGAAAAATTCTCTTTCTTATTTCATTGCAATTTTCTTCAATTGATTATTTTGGTTTGTAAGTATAAAAGTTGATTAATTCTTAACACTGTATGTATTTCTAACAAATCTATAAACAACTCCCTCTCTAGTTCCACCATGGCTGTAAAATTAACATCACCACGATCACATTAACTGAATTTAAAATTAATGACAGAATCAGAAGATCCAATTATAATTAGGATTAATCCCTTGTGGATATATTTATTTTTATCGAGATTTTTACAATAAAGTACAATAAATTACAATAAACACAATAATATAAAAACTATATATATATA